>CM024721.1:45104574-45302041 GCA_014182545.1 Eucalyptus globulus
GGCAGATTTAAAAGTGCTGCCATCGCAGAATAATGTTTATGCTCCTTAAATTAAAAAAATAAATAAACATTATTTAGGAGTCTTTTATTCTTTAATATTGTGCTATCCTCTATTTTGATGACGATTAATATCGCAAAAAATCTTATTTAAAAAGTTTAAAGTATCATTCACAGCTCAAATAATAAGGTAAAATCATGTATAAAAAGGGAAAGATAACACATTATTTTGCTTAAAACAGAAGCCATCGAAAAACAAAATAATCGACAAATTTATCACTCATTTGCAGTACAAGATAACAATACGACAAGGAAAAAGAGATGTCAAAGTTACATTACTAGTGCCAAAGCATTCACAATTTTTAATCCCACAATCTCACCTTTCTATCATCTTAATCATCATGTGATATGTACGTACTTGGTTACGTAATCAGTTCTTGAATTATTATTAATGATTTGTTTAGGCAACACAAGAGTCGGTGGGTGAGGTCAAAAATGACAAAATAGACGAGTTCAAAAGCGAAGGGGCTCACTTCAATTATAATGAATTTGAAGGGCATAGTGGAAAACTTCCATCTCTATATAACAACCCCTCACCACGAGCAAAGGCTAAGTGTCCACTAAAGCTCCTCAACACGTCACTCATCTCCAGCTCCATATCCAAAAGCTTCTTCAAAGCGCCAAGAAGAAGAAGAAGAGGAACAAGAAGAGAGATGGCGATTTCAAGGAGTGGCAAGATCAACGGTGGAGGCGCGTCATGGAGGATTTCGAGCCGTCCGATCCCGAAGAGAGGGCAAGTGAAGGCAAGGATTGTGGTGGGGTTGGCTCATTCTTTTGCTTCTGTCTTCTCTCTCCATCTCAGAAACAAATCTACCCAATTTTCGCAGTGATCAAGCACTCGCCATAGTTTTCCCCTACCTCGTGGTAGAAAGTCTCACCCTCAAACCCTTATACCCATATCTCATCTCTTCGGTTCGTCCGTCAGTACTTTTTCATCCATCGGTTTTCTCTCCCAGATTTGCAGTCTCCAGTTATGGCCTCCGTTTCTCGCCATTTTTCGATGTCTTCTTTCTCGCTTCCACCCATACTTTCCGTCAATTTTTATCTCACGAAGGGAATCGTTTATCTCCTGCGGTAGTGGACTGGTACGCTTCAATTTCGCTATAATTGTGCTTAGTGAAGCTTCATTCTCTTCGTTCCGAGACATGCATGCAAATGGCATCCTCCAGTCAGGAAGGAGATGTGCGCCTTGCTGCTCTTTGTTCCAAATTAGGACGCCTTTGGTCACTGCAGGAGGTTGAAGCCTGGGATGAAGCTGCTCCTGCCGAAACATTGGCAGAATGTCAACTCATTCTGGTTGGTAAAATACTATCTAATACGTCTATCAATCTACCAGCCTTTCAGAATACTATGCAACGCATCTGGCGTAATGATAAAGTTGACATTACTCAACGCGAAGAGGGAGTATATATGTTTAAGTTTCACTCGATTGCCGAAAAACAGCAGGTGTTAGATAATAGTCCGTGGCTGTTCTCACATCACCTTGTTATATTGAAGCCCTGGCTACCAAACACCCCTCTGCATCACTATGATTTCACTATCTGCGCCTTCTGGGTGCAAATCTTTGGCCTTCCTATTGAACGTTGTACCGAAGAGATGATCAATAGAATTATGAAGCATCTTGGTAATGTGCAGCAGGTAAAAATCGAAGGCAGAGCACATACGACATTACGGGCAGGTAGGGCTCGTGTTGACCTTAATTTGCAACAACCCCTACAACCAGGAAAGCTTATACGATTAGAAGGTAGGAATATCTAGCTGGATTTTAAATATGAACGATTATCCTACTTTTGTTATTCATGTGGGGTTATCGGACATTATGCCAGTTACTGTCCCACTATACCTTATGATGAGTCGCAACAGGATGGGAAAGATGACTTCTCCTATGGTCACTGGTTAAGAGCTGATGTCAAGGAACATAGCCCCTATTGGCGTGCTTTCTATGAAGAAGATACTACCCCTGCAGGAGCTGAGGAGGTCATACCTGAAACTCCGCAACACTCGCGCCTTCTCTTACCTAGCACCCCTCCGGGTTCTTCTGATCCAATTAACCAACAGGTCCCTCCTGCTGATTGTCAAAGAACAGAACTTGCGCCACAGCAAAAATTACCTGTATAGATCCAGCATTTTAGTGGCAAAGATATTGAGGCACCTGTACAGATCCAGCATTTTAGTGGCAAAGATATTGAGGCCCACTCTTCTAAAATTAAGAAAGTCAAGACACATAGGATCCCTCCTAAGACTACTCCCCTTAAGAAGGCCAAAAGATATGCTCCTTATGAAGCGCGTCCCTCTGTTCTAGCAGACTTTGATGATTCACATCTCATGGACAATCCTATTTATGAGACTGACAAGGCTGACAACTGGGCTGTGGTGGCTTGCCCTAAAAAGCCACCGCAGGACAAATGAAACTACTCAGCTGGAACTGTCAGGGTCTGGGCAATACCCTGACAGTTCAAGCACTTAGGGCCTTGGTGGCTCGGGAAAGGCCTGACATAGTGTTTTTGATGGAGACGAAGAACCAGAATATAGTAGTCCAGAAAATTCAGAGGAGGCTGAAATTCCCTAACTCTTTTGTGGTAAGTCCAGTTGGTTTGGCGGGAGGACTGGTTGTTTTCTGGAATGATCAGATGCATTTATCTATAGAGAGACATACTGCCAATTTTATTGACTTGTTATGCAAAACTAATCCAAGAGGAAGATTGATGCGAATCACCTGTGTCCATGCGCCTGCGGTTTATCATCAACGACAGCAGCTGTGGGAAGAGTTAAAACAAATCAGCTCCTATAATAACCTACCATGGATCTGTATAGGCGATTTTAATGAGATAATGTTCCACTGGGAAAAGGTAGGAAAAAATTTTGCTGATTCCTATAGGATGCAATCCTTTCGATCATTTATAGACAGTTGTTCGTTACTGGATGTTATTAGTAAGGGCTGTGCTTTCACTTGGGAAAATCACAGGGCAGGGGATAATGCAGTTAAAGAACGTCTCGATAGATTATTGTGTACTATGGAGTGGAGGATTTCTTACCCTACAGCGGAAGTTTTTGCTCTTCCTGCAATTGCGTCTGACCATAGTCCCCTTTTACTACTCACTGACGGTCCCAGAAAGAAGCGTTATAAATCCTTCACTTTTGAAGCTTTTTGGACTCAGCATCAACAGAGTAGACAGGTCATTGCAGAAGCTTGGGATTCTTCACATATCCAGCTTGCATCCATTGATCGAAAGCTTCGGATTCTCTCTTCAGAACTTGCCAGATGGAGTAAATCTACTTTCTCGCATGGTCGTGACAGGATTCATCTGTTACAACAGGAACTTCAATACATTATGAATCGACCAAATAATCATTATGATCAATCAACAGTTAAGCAACTAAAGGAAGACATTCAATCTTTATGGCAGCAAGAAGAGCAATATTGGGCGATGAGATCGCGCATTAACTGGTTGAGGTGGGGGGACAGGAATACTAAGTTTTTTCATTCGACAACAGTACAGAGACGGCAATTTAACAGTATTACTATGCTTCAGGATGAATCTCAGAGATGGATTCGAGATCCTACTCAACTACAGAATTTGACAATGGATTACTTTCGAAATCTCTATCAGTCAGCAGGCCCACGTGATTTTTTCCCTATCCTGACTCAAATTTCATCAGTAGTTACACTGGAAATGAACCAGGTTTTAATCGCTGAGGTTTCTCGGGAAGAAGTGAAACATGCTACCTTTCAATTGGGGGCAACAAAGGCCCCGGGACCGGATGGATTTAACGGTCTATTCTACCAAACTTATTGGGACATACTCCAGGAGGATGTATTTACCTCGGTGCAGAATTTCTTGAACAGAGTGCCCCCCAGCTTTAAACAGAACGCTTATTACTCTGATTCCGAAAGTCCCGCATCCTGAAAGGTTAGACCATTATCGCCCCATTAGCCTCTGTAATTTCATTTACAAAATAATCTCCAAGATATTAGCCAATAGATTAAAACCTTGGTTACCCGAGTTGATCTCGCCGATTTGGAGCAGTGCTTTTGTATATCTGTAGGCAAATACGGGATAACATCTTGGTTGTTCAAGAAGTCTGCACCAATTGAAAACCGAGGTCGAAGAGAAAGTTTCAAGCTATTTTAAAGCTGGATATGAAAAAAGCATATGATCAAGTTGAATGGGATTTCTCGGAGGCCTATTTATGTCAGCTCGGTTTCCATACAACTTGGGTGAATTGGGTAATGCAGTGCATAACGACGACTTCTCTGAGTGTCAAATTCAATGGACAACCGTTACCCTATTTTCAACCTACAAGAGGCCTCCGTCAAGGCGATCCTCTCTCGCCCTATATATTCATCCTGGTGGCTAATGTTCTATCAACTCTCATTCAACAAGCTGTCGACATGGGGAATCTTAAAGGCATTCAGTTCAATAGGTGCTGTCCTATTCTTTCCCATCTCTTTTTCGCCGATGATGCCATATTCTTTTTAGATGGAAGTCTAATTGAATGTCAAAATTTAGCCAATATCCTGCAACAATACTGTCTAGCTACTGGACAAGTGGTGAATAGAAACAAATCTGGCCTTTTTCTCAGCAAAGCGTGTCCTACTCTTTTAAAGCAAAATCTGGCTAGTACATTGCGGGTGCCATTGATTGAAAAAACAGGCAAATATTTAGGGATACCTTCTGATTGGGGAGTTTCTAAAAAGGATATGTTCGCATGGATACTAGGAAGGGTTAGTGTTAAGCTGGCGGGGTGGAAAGAACAGCTTCTATCTAAAGGGGGGAAGGAAATTCTGCTCAAATCTGTGGTGCAAGCCTTACCAAACTATGCTATGTCAATATTTAAAATTCCAGTTTCTATTTGCAAATCTATTGAGCAGAAAATAGCACAGTTCTGGTGGCAAAATAGTAGTACCAAATCGTGCATACACTGGAAACGTTGGGAACTACTTAAAGAAAGCAAGGAAAGTGGAGGGCTGGGTTTTCGCGATTTACTTAGTCTTAACAAAGCACTCCTTGGTAAACAAGCTTGGCGACTATCTCACTGCCCTTCCTCTTTGTGGAGTCGACTGTTTAAAGGATTATACTTTCAATTTACTGATTTATGGCATGCTCCTAGAGGTTCAAATCCGTCATGGGGCTGGCAAAGTCTGCTGTTAGGACGAGACTCTATCTCCGATCAGATTCAATGGTCAGTCGGGAATGGCCACAGCATAAAAATTCGAAAAGATAAATGGTTAGCTAGAGGAATTCTAGGTGGGCCAGCTAACAGAGGGGAGCCTGAAATGGTAGACAGTTATATCACACAGCATCCGACTACCTGGAATGTCCATCTTCTTGAACAAAGTTTTGATGCGCCAGTTATTCAGGAGATCCTTACCATTCCTCTAAGCTCAACTTCAGTTCCTGACAAGATTATTTGGACAGGGACACTTACAGGAGACTATACGGTTAAAAGTGGCTATAAGTTTATTCAAGAACATGTTCCTAAACATCTTCCCACCTCTGCAACCACATCCCCTCACATTCCAATCCCTGTTTGGCGTAAGATTTGGCACCTCCAAACCGCCCCCAAACTCAGAGTTTTTCTGTGGTCCCTCTGCCACAATGCACTCGCTACAAGGGAAAACTTATACCACAGACATATCCTCCCAATCCCGAATGTCGTTATGTCGGACTCATCTCCCGAAACTACGTAACACTTATTTCTATATTGTCCACGATTCGGGGTCTTTGGTCTCATCCGAGAGTGCAGCTTAATATTTCAACAAACAACACACAAACACTATCCACTTGGCTAGAGACATATTGATGCAAGATGTACATGCACGATCCGGAGATAGTAGTAGCTCTCCTCTCGGCAAATCTGGCAAGCGCGAAACCATTTCATCTTCCGCAGCAACCGATCCACCCATGAACAGATGGTAGATCTTGCCTTTATAACTGCAGAGAGCAACCGCAGTAAGCAGCAGTACGTAATATCCACAGGGCAGCGAGTTTCGCCTACCTCTCGGATGTGGCATCCTCCGCCGGCAGGGACGATCAAAGTAAATATTGATGGGGCTTTTCCCGTCGCGGATCACACAGGTTCGGTGGCTTGTATTTGCAGAAATCACGAAGGAAATCTGCTCGGGGGTTCCTCCCAAATCGTTCCTGCTTCATCTCCTCTGCAAACCGAGATTCGAGCCCTACATCATGCTTTGCTTTATCTACTTGAGAAAGGAATGAATGAAACTCACCTTCAGATTGATTCTGATTGCTTGGTTATGGTAGAAACACTGAACAACCGCTGCTCTCCTCCATGGGACTGTCGAACCCTACTTGTCGAAGTTGAAGCTTTGCTGTCCCGTTTTCCCCTTTTGCGTCTGTCCCACTGTAGACGGGAAGCGAACTCCCTTGCTGACTGGGCTGCTAAGGCCTGTGGACGAGGCCTTTTAAATTCTACCTGGGCCTCTTCTCCTCCTCCTAAAGTTCTGGACCTTCTATGTATCGACGCCCTTACGATGGGTTGTAATGCTTTTCCTCCGTAAATAATACGCTTGGTTTTTCCGATCAAAAAAAAAAAAAAAAAAAGCACTCGCCATAGTTTTTCTTCTTCTTCTAGAGAGAGAGAAATGGGTTTTGTACTGCTATTTTTCCTTGTTTTTGTTTTTGGAGATCTTAGGAAGAACGGTCTAGCAATTAAGTTTTTTTTTTCTTTTTAATTTTGTACATATTTTTGCAGATCGAGATATAATTTTCAAGATGATTTACGGTTCTCTCTTTGAGCAACAAAGTAGCCGATATGATCTCAGGCTTGGCTCTAAATTGAAGTTGTGTTATGATTCGAACTCGAATTTTCTCAACTCCAATACATCAATCGACCAATCAGTTAAACCAGAAACAAAGTTTTGTACGTTTAATGCACATGATCCAAATCACCACTTAAGTGGCTTTCTTGGGTTTATGTAGAGCTGAATATAAATGGGGCAACTGCAAATCTGACCATGTCCCTTGCCCAAACTCATTTCACTTTTCATTTTTTTTTTCTCACGTTCACTGCGTATACAAATCGCTAGTATATTTTGCATATAAGAGTAATACCAGGTATATTAAGAAGGGTTTGCAAAATGGGTATACATAATAATTATTTGGACATTTAAGTAAATGGACCAACGCCGATATCCAACTATAGTTTGTCATATCATTTTGTAATCCAAAATTAATAAATATAGCATTTCTCGTAGGAAGGAAAACGAGAAGGTAATATAGCGAAATCAAGAATGTGCAGAAGGGGCGATCACTGGTGGTGCGGTTCCACAAATACAAATTAGGTCCATCTAGTATCGGGCGAGTGTGACAATTAGGACCTTTTAATGCTATGACAAGATAAATATGAAGAATTTTCGCAAATTTTAAACTTTCTATTTAATGAGCAATACTGTATAATCATGTGTCACAGCCGATTGACCTAGTATTCTCTTACCCGTGTGATCTTAGGAATTTCTTCCCCTTCTCACCACACTAACAAGAATCATAAAGAGAAGTTCTGAAATTCTATTACTTATGAGACAATAAAAATGAGAATGGGAGACTCACACACACACATATATAAATTATAATTATAAATTTCTCATTAATCTAACGGTGAAAATTCCATCTCTCCATTTACAAGCTGTCGCATTAATTAGAAAAAATACTCTAAAATAATGTACATTTCTCATATTACTCTTAAGAATATTCTAAAGTACTCAAGAAACTCTAAGCCCTTAAAAGCTTTGAGGTTCATTCGCTCGTCTTGGATTATGGCTCAGTCCATCGCATTTTGAAAATCTCTTCACCGTGATACACGACTCAAATCGGAAGTTCTCGTTATGGACGTTACATGTCCCTTGCAATGATTTAAGCGTAGACTTAACTGCTTCACACACTAAACTCTATCATGCATGTCATCACAAGTTCTCGATTTTAAAAGAAGTATCGTCAACTTCAATAACCTTTTCAATTGTTTCTGCACACCTTCCATAGAAAAATGGTAAAAGTCATGGCAATTATATTTGTGAATTAAAGAAAAATTGGTGTTAAATTATTGATTAGGTCCGAATCTAATTCTCCAGTAGACACAATCCAACACAACTGCACAGATGTGCCTAGCAAAATACATTTCACTAAGCATTCCACCTAAGGTTCATTAAACATGTTATCCTTCTTGTTCAATCGGTGTTCACACCACCACCTATAATTTATGTAATCTAGGTTAGAGCATGTCTAATTTCTTATTAGATTAATCCGTCCCTTTCCTTCACAGGATTCAAGTGAATGATTCCGCCCTTTACTTGACTTAATAAAGAAAGAGAACACGACAAGTTTAAGATCTTCAAATTCTTTAATCAATTCAATATAAATTAGGTTAAGTGGAGGTCACATGGATCACGTGAAAAGAAGAATGATACTGATTATGTGCAACCATTATCAAAATTGAATGGAGGTCATGTTCACATAATCTCAATCAGTTCGAGAATTATTAACATACCTATTACACGGTCGGCCAACGAATTTGTCTAATTGGACTCGTTATAATTTAATTGGCTACATGACAATGTCAATACCATATAATAAAACCTGCTTAAGACAGAATAAGACATCATGAAGACACCTAGATACGATTGATAGAATGTTACACGTCTTTGCCTGAATTGAGTGAGATATATGACATGTTTCAATCTTACGTTAGAATTGACAATAATTTTTTTTTTAATTAATTAAGTAATTAAGTCAGTGTTCACATTTGGTTTGCTTTAAGCCAACAAAAAAAAAGTTCATTATCAGTTTCGTTCAATGTGAAACCCCGAATTTAAATGATAAAGAATTAAGAAAAAATTGGTGGGTGAAATCATTATAGTTTGGTACGTCTTGGAGACCCCACGTCGATCATGATGTCTGTCAACCGGCAAAAACTTTCGAAACAAAGTGCCCGTGCGTTCTTGAACGCCCATCGCAAGACGGAGAAGCATATCTCACGGTTTTTAATAATCTCCTAGGATAGTACCTTATATTTCCACGAATGTAAAGGAATTCATCATACTAAAACTGCTAGCTTTTTTATTGGAAAATTGTGACTTAGTTTTAGGTGGAGCAAGTAAGAGGTAACAATTAGGAGTGAGCATCGGTCGAGGGTCAACCCTAGACTGACCCTGGACCGGCCCAACCCTGCCGGTCTTGATCCGGTTCCTAGGGAGACTGGGTCGGTTCTTGGTCCTAGAATTCCTGGATTAACACTATGCAGGTTGGTTCTCGGTCTTGAGAGTTCCGGGTCGGTCTAACCCGTACCAATCCTAAATATATTTTACTTAAAAAAATTTTATATAGAGAAAATCTTAAAATAAACGGCGTTAACAACATTAAACAACTTTTTAGTGAGAAGTTCAAATAATTTTACATTGTTCTTTAATAACTTAGATTTTTAATATCTTTTACGGCGTCAATAGTCATAATTTACGAATGAGGAAAATGTTTTTGTGAGGAGTTCTCACGGTGTCTAAAAAGGTATAAACCGCTCCTTATGGCATCCTCCTTTAATATATGTTCTCTTCTATTTTATTTGTTATCTTAGTCTTCAATTTGACAAAATCAAAAGAAACAACTTCTCCACTCGTCACTTGACACTCACCTCACTCGCTTTGGATCACTCGTGCCGCTCGTCGCTCGATGCTCGCTTGGCTTGTTACTCCCCGCTCGACATTCGATGCTCATTTTGTTTGACGCTTACCCCACTTGACTCTCACCATTTGCCTTTCTTAACTAACCTTGCTTATCATCGAACTCATTGGGTCGGTACGATCTTCGGTTGCCATTTCAAAGAGTACAAAAAATAAAATAAAAAATTATTGGTTGGTTCTAGGTTGATCTTGAAACCGGACCAAACTCATTGGGTCAGTTTAGTCCTTAATTACTTTTTTAAGGAATACAAAAAATGAAATAAAAATTATTAGTTGGTCCCGGGTTGACCCTAGAACTAGACCGAACCCATTGGGTTAGTCTGGTCCTCGGTCCCAAGCTCAATAGGGTCGGTCCTCGGTCCTAAAAATTGAGGACCAGCACTGTACGGGTTGGTCCTAGGATTAGAGGGTGGACCGGCCCAACCCGGATCATGCTCACTCCTAGTAACAATTTTCTATTGTTCGGACCAAGAATAAATTCAGTAGCACGGGCTTTAACAAGGGCTTAGTGTAGTTATATTGATAAAAAATGACTCGATTGTATGTTAACAGATTAGTCCCTTATGGAAACAAGACTTCACAAGTTCAGGGACTTGAGGACGGAACAAAAACCGTAAAGAGAAACAGCTATGATGAGGAGAATATTATCTCACTTGCAAACATATCTAGATAAGATATATATAATACATGGTACCATATGTTGTAATTCTCCTTGATTGACAAGAAGAACATATAACTTTCGGAGAATGTATAATTTGGGGAATTCCAATAGTATGTTTTATTTTTTTTGGTCGATAATTCCAATAGTATGTTTAAGTGATACAAATTATGACATGGAATGAAGCTATAGTTTCAATCCGATTAATTCTTGATAAATTAGTAGTTGCAATTTATGAGGGTCGCTCTAGCTATATGTGAATTATTTTATTAATAATAAAATAAATTAATTATGTGAACTTCACAAATTTCTGGAGTCGGTTATCACTCATGAATAGCATAAGAAAGATCCGGTACAAAAGCAAATAAATAAACGAAAATAATAAAGATACAAAAAGAAGAAATGTCTGGCCCATCACCTAGCAATTGGCTAATAAAATCAGATTAATTTGTACGCACAAAAACTTGCTGTATTCGGCAGATTTAGAAGTGCTGCCTTCGCAGAATAGAATTTTATAATCCTTAAATTACAAAAAGAAAAGAAATATTACGTATAGTTATCTTTACGAGCGTTCTTCTATCCTCTATTTTGGTCGAAATTAATGAAGCAAAAATTCGCACCTATAAAAGTTTAAAGTATTGTTCGCAGTTCAAACAATCTACCCTGTGGACCCTCTTCGAATGATGGATTTGCGTGGAGGAAGTGTCAAGAAGTAGGCAAAGCAAAGCAAGAGTGAAAGAGGGAAATAAAAGGTAGAAGCGGCAATAACCATAATAGAAGATGCAACGTAAAACTCAAAAGGAGAGGAATAGGATTTTTCGATTTAGTTTTTTGACCTGGTCTGATTCTATACTAACGACTAGGAACTAGACTAGTTGTAGCCGGTTTAAAAAAATTAGAATAAAAAACTAGATTGGTTCCTACAGGAACCAAACTAGAATTGGCTGAGTAGGGTTGGTCTAGTCCGGTTCTAAGGTTTGCCCCTGAACTGGTGGCAACCCTAACTTTAATATTGCTAGTCTCGAGTGCATGTTAATCATATTATGACATACTTGATTACGTAAGCAATTTCCAGATTTATTAAGATAAGCCTCTTTTTTAATTACCTTGGACCAGAGCTCGCCACTATATTTAACATAGCTAGTGCCCAGTGTGTGCTATTTTTAATATAACAATCTTAATCATAGTATGATATACTTGGTTACATACGCAGTTTTTGAGTTTATTGAGATAAACCTCCTTTTTTGTCCCCTGGACCGATGATGAACCCCTAACTTTAACATTGTTAGTGCCTAGTGTTAGTTTTTATCCAACAACCCAAATCATATATGACATACTTTCAAGTTTATTAAGGTAATATTCTTTTTAAATTACCCTAGACTGGTGCTTGTCCTTAGTTTTAACATTGCTAGTGCCAAGTGTGTTATTTTGTAATCCAACAATCTGAATCATAGTGTGACATACTTGGTTACGTAAGCATTTCTTTTTCGGTTATTAAGATAACTCTCTTTTTTAATTAGTGGTGATTTATTAAGACAACACGAGACTTCGCGAACAAGGCATGAAATATGTTAAAAATAGACAGATCCAAAAGCGAAGGGCCTCACTTCAATTATAGTGAATTTGAAGGGCATGGGGTTGTTATCCATATTAGAACCCGTAACCACATGTAAAGGCCAAGTATTCACTAAAGTATTTCAACACATCGCTCCTCTCAAACCTCCATATCCAAAAGCTTCTTCAAAGCACCAAGAAGAAGAAGAAGAAGAAGAAGAAAAGAGATGGCTATTTTGAGGAGCGGCAATATACACAATGGAGGCGTGTCGCGGAGGATTTCGAGCCGTCCGATCCCAAAGAGAGGGCAAGTGATGGTGGGGATCGTGGTGGGATTGGCTCATTCTTTTGCTTACATCTTCTCTCCCCATCTCAAAAAACAGATCTGCTCAGTTTTCTCGGTGACCGAGCATTCACTTTGCTTCTTCTTCTAGAGAGAGAGAACGGTGTGGTGTCGTTATTTTTCCTGGTTAGTGTTTTTGGAAATCTTAGGTAGAAGATAGAACAGTTTGGTCTTGTAATTAACAGGTTTTTCTTTTTAATTTTATACACTTTTTTTGTTCGAAGGAAGTATAATTTTTGCAGATGATTTATGGGTTTGTTCTTCTCTATTTCTCTGGTTGAGCAACAAAGTAGTTGACATTCATGTACAATGGACATTATTTCATCAACAATAGTACCCTATGTGTTCTCAAGCTTTGCTCTAATCAGGAGTCATGTTATGATTCAAACTCGAATCTTCTCGACTCCAATACATTCGTCTGACCAATTGCATAATAAGCCCATGAAAATTGCACATCTGACCATGTCCTTGCCCCTAAGTGATGCTATATATGTTAAAGATAGGTGCATAAATGCATTAAGATTGGGATAATACATAAAATGGCAGACTGTAGCATATTACATGGGTTATAAAATTGATGCTATCACATCATTATTTATTTATTTATTTATTTGGTCGAAGATAGTTGTTGCATTCATTCATAAAGATAACAAGAATTACAAGACAACGAAAGTTTCTGAATATAGAATTTCCAAAAGGGAATGGGATAATACATTAAAATGGGACTGGTTCGGTGGACTTTAAGCAAGCCACTCGGTTTGCCTCTCTTTGACGAACTTGAACTTTTACTCTAATTGTAGTCTTTCATCAAACCATCATTTAGTAACCCATCTTTTTGACCTTTGGATAAACACAGCAAGAGTGTCCATCACGTCATTTAGGCACCATTATTGATGGTATGATTTGGTATGATTTTACAAATATGAGATGTGTCTGTCTAGCATTGTGCAAAAGTGTTAACTTAGGACCTTCAATGCTATTGCAAGGTTACAAAGACAAATTTGTGCCAATCTCGAACTTTTTCCTACAATGATTGATGTTATATAGTTTTATTCAAAGCGAGTGTTTCTATCATAGACATGACGATTTTATGGTTCACTTGAAATGGGATCTTGGGATAGGCTAAAGGCGACATTTGCATTTACGGGAACATTCTTATTTCGTACTCGTATTCTCATACGATAACTTTTTCGTCTCTCTTTTCCCCATGGTCCAGCTTGCGCCTTTTGTACGCAAATTGGTCACCCTCATTTTGCTTGTTGGTCGTACAAGAGTTCGAAACGAAGATTGGACATCACAACGTCATGCATTAGTACATATGCTCGTAGTAGTGTTTTCATCTTTACGGAAAATGTGACAAAATTAGGTGAAATTATAGGGTTTACGATATAAAATCACACCTGATCAGATCCAAATCTAATTTTCTACTAAACACAGTCCGACACAAATTGCAAAGATGTCCCTATCAAATATTTTTAATCAATCATTCCATGTAGGGTCCATTGAACATGTTATCCTTCTTGTTCAATCCGTGTTCATGACCACCAATAATTTTTATCATCTAGGGTTAGATCATGTCTGATTTCTAAATTCGATTAATCTATCCCTTCCCCTCATAATTCTTAATTCATGATTCTGCCCTCAACTTTATTAATAAAGAAACAGAATGGCAACATCTTCGAGATCTCCAAATTCTTAATTAGTTCAATATTAAAAAAGTGAAGTTATCGCATGGATCATATTAAAAGAATGATGCAGATTCTTTTCCACAATTATCGTGTTAGAATGGAGGTCACATTCACATATTCTCTAGCAAATTATAACTTTTTCAATGTTCCCTATCGCTCATCAATTTATATAATTCCTTTTATTTAAATTTGATTAATGTCAATACCATATAACTCAACTAGCTTAAAGACAGAATAGGACATGGGAAGACATCTACATAAGATTGATCAAAGAAGTTCCCCCATGTTTGACTGAATTGCGTAAGATATAAGACATTTTTAAGTCTTACATTAGAATCGACATTTTTGAAGATTCGGTTCACATTGACCAAAGACAAGAAAAAAAAAAAGATTCAATGTTCATATTTGGTTCGGCTTAAGCCAACCAAAAGTTATTATTAATGAGTGCCTTCAATGTGAAAACCGAATATTAGAATTAAAGAATCAATAAAAAAATTGGTGGGTGAAATCATCATTGCTTGGCCCCTCTTGGAGACCCCATATGGATTACGACTTGTGTCAACCGGTCAAAAACTTTCGAAACGGAGACCCACGTGATCTTGAAGCACATCACAGGACAAAGAAGCATATCTGATTGCTTTTAATCGAAAAAAAGCAAAAATCAATGGATAAATGAATAAAAGTAATAAAGGTACAAAAAGAGATAGAGATTTCTGGCCCATCCCCCGATACTTTACCTAATAAATTCGGATAATTTTATGTACAAATATTAGCTATATTCGGCAGATTTAAAAGTACTGCCATCGTAGAATAAAGTTTATGCTCCTTAAAGTAAAAAAATAAAGAAATATTATTTATAAGTGTTTTTATTCATTCATGTTGTGCTATCTTCTATTTTGTTGGCAATTAATATCGCAAAAACTCTCGACTTATAAATGTTTAAAGTATTATTCACAACTCGAACAATACCCGAACAATAAAGTAAATCACACATAAAATGAGGAAGATGGTGCACTATTTTGCATTGCATAATTAATTTCTATAACATACAATGACATGATGTTACAAATTAAACTATCAGCAACGTAAATAGATTAAATTTCTTATCTAATCAGTCATGCTAGAAATCACTAATTAATTCAGGCATGTTTTTTATTTATTTATTTATTTATTTTTTATGTAATAGTCAATAAGCTAATTATGCTCAAAAGATAGGTATCGAATGATAGTTGAGCAACGCGAGAGGAAAGTGATATATCTAATGTAGCATTAATTATCAGCAAGAAACGTGAGCTTAATGTCATTATTTAGGAAAATAATCGTGTAAAGGGTTATGTAAGCACTTTAGATTTACGAAGGATAAGATAAGATAAGATGAGATAAGATGGCAATCAATTAGAAAATATCAAATCAAAAAAGTCCAAAAGACATGGGCCTCACTTCAAGTATAACGAAATCGAAGGGCATATCAGAAAATATCCTCTCTATATAAGAACTTTGTCATTACCCAGATTAGCCAAAGTGTAGCAGCCTCATAGCTTTAACATATAGCTCTCTCTTCTCAAACCTTCCAACCGGCTTTTCTATTTGAAAGCATTTAGCTTCGTTCTTCAGAGGATCGATTAAGCACCAAGAAGAAGAAGAAGAAGAAGAAGAAGAAAGAGGGAGATGGCAGTTTCGAGGAGCGGCAAGATCAATGGCGGACGTCTGTCGCAGAGGGTTTCGAGCCGTCTGATCCCAAGGCGAGGCCAAGTGAAGGTGGCGGTTGTCGTGGAGTTGGCTCATGCGTTTGCCTTCATCTTCTCTCTCAATCTCAGAAACAGATGTGCTAGTTCTCATTGAGAGAGAAAGAGATGTTCCTGTAATCATCAAAGCATTAGGAGGAGCGGTTTGCTGTTGTAATAAAGAGGTTCTTGAATGTGCAGAGTGAACAATTTTGTGGATACTTGATCGGATTCTTCTTATTCTTTTTTTCTATGGCTATTTATTCGTTTCTTTAAATCTGTTTTTTTTTTTTGTTGGAAATATAATTGAGACGGACTAAATTCAATTTTAGTTTGTTGCAAGTCTTTTGGAGATGTCAAAGGTCATGTTTGAATCCTACTTGTGGAAATTTGGGGGTGGGATCCGCCGCTAAAACCAACATAAGGCAAACAAAAAAAGGAAACTGTCTGATGTAGCTATAGTTATATTGTATAATCTCTAAATGAGGGAAAAAAAAGGATTAATTGCGTAGTGTTATAATGCATTTGTCATGCACTTTATCCTAAGGAAAAATATTTTATGCATCGGCTATACTATTAATATGAAGTAAACCATCGTATAATATTACTAAGATGGTATGTATCTTATATATACTTCTTATTTGATCCTTAAGACTCTCATTCGTTAGGATCTTGAACGGTAGAAAACATATTTTCTTAAAGCAACAACGCCTTAATGGTTGGCTGAAGTGATTTCTTGAAAGCATGTTTAGTTGTGCAGTGCTTATTGAACTTTTATCAGAAAATTTAATATTACTGTGGTGATAATCAAATACTCAAAAATTTATGATCATATTTCAAATCAAATTTTATCAATTTAGGTGCAACTATAGGGACTCGTTGGATCCGAATTTTGCTCTCCATTATAAGACCATGACACAACAAGACACAATTGCAGCAAAGCCTCTGAAGCAAACGCAATTTGATCAATGCTCTAGCTGTCCCAGGCGAGTGGGTAACATCTATATCCTTCGGGATGCCTGACCCCTTATCTTCTTTGCTATCTCATCAGATGTCACACCCCTACCCCATCTAATGAAGCCCTACTCAAAGACAGATTGAGACATGCAAGCCAGCTAAATAGGATCATGATTTGACAGAATTTGATATGGCATCCTTTTTCGTAATATGCCATCTTTGACTTATGATAATATTATAAAATGAGACAAAATACGAGAGAATATTCGAATCTTAAATTAGATCTTACATTTGACACGCATCTCTAAAATGCAGCCTCGTCGTTGGACGACGCCCCATATCATGATGCTTTCAAAACGGTCAAAACAAATAAAAATAGACAACTAACAAAACCACGTGCTCTTGAAGCACTTATCAAGACAAGGACCGGTATCGCATAAATTATATTTGATCGAAATAATATTTATACAAAGTTCCATATAAATTCTCCAGCCTTGTTTGATTTGGTTTCGAAAAAATATCCTTAAAAAAATAAAAATACCTTTGAATTAAAGAAATTTTCTGAAATGAAAATAGTATTTGGTAAATTATAACTTTAAGTGCATTTGATAAAAATTACATCTTGTAAATACTTTTTGTTGAAGGTCACGTGACCCCTCAAGTGGCGGTCGCCGCCACGCTACCCCTGGCTTCTCTGTCCAAACCCATGGAGAAGATGAAGAAGATGAATATTGAATGAAGACCAAGACTTGTGTTTGAAGAATGCAACTTCTTAGAGGGTTTCCATACTTACTTTGGCTAAAAGCCTTTAAATTCATTTTGAAATGTAATTGTATTTCTCCAAAATTAAGCAAATGATGTTATTTACATCTAGCCAAGAGACTTTACAATCCCAAAACTCATTTGAAATGTAGAATCAAACAGGGCCTTTCTCCTATCACAAAATACTTTATCTTAGGCATGAACACATGTGTAATATGTTGCCAAATTATAAAACGGTGTTGTTATCGGAACTTGTTGGAGAATATGGTTGGAAATGCTACATGAAAATCATAGAGAGTTGGGTTTTTTTTTTTTTATTGTTGACACCTAAATTTTGACGACCCGTTTATTCATTTATTGCATTAAAAATTAGGGATTAATTTTAACCCTTAATATATATATACATATTAGTTACTTAATTAATCACATGGCATATAGTTTAGAAGCATTTTATTTTCATTTTGTTTTATTTTAGGCTGCCGGTGAAGGGAAGATTTTTCACATATTCCGTTCAAGCTTTTCATATTTTTAGGCAATATACGCCAAAGGATGTATTTTCGAGCAAAAAGGAAAATTTTGGATAGAATATGTGAAAAATACAAAAGGGGAATATTGTCCGAGGTGGATATATTTCAACGATATATTTAGGGGTATCATGCGCGAACGAAAAGGAAAAAATATATACCATAGAGATACATTTTTTAGATCTATATAATACCTCGCGTGCAATTTGTTTGAGGAAGGCCACACATATCAATCCACACGGCCGTACGTTGAGGAGGATTTTCGAAATTTTGGAGAGCAAATACGTGAGAAAATTCTGAGAGATTTCGAAAAGTTTGAGAGCAGAAGTGGTGGCCTCTCTCGGTTTCCTAGGTCAAAGAAAAGAGAAAAGCAACCGGTTTGCAGGAGAGTACAGCAGAGAGAGAGGAGTGCAGAGTGACGTGAGAGAGAGGACAGGTCAAAAAAAAAAAAGAGAAAAAAAGAAGACTGGTCTTCTTCCTCAGGGTGCTGGTCTTCTGCCGGTTGCTGGAATCGCGTCCCTGCACAGTGCCGCCGCCACTGCCCATTCCCCGCGCCGGCCACCGCTGCTCCTGCGGCCCGCCTTCGCTGCTCCCGACGCCTGAGCGACCACCAGTCAAACCGCTTGTCACCGTTGCTCCGCCACTACCCAGTCTGCTGCTGCGAGCCGAAGCTCCGCCCCTGTTACCGTCGTTCCGCCGTTGCCCGATCTGCGACACCGGAGTTCCGTCTCACCCGCAAGCTCCGTCGCCGCGTCTGCCGTCGCTTCTGCCGACGCCGCGTTTCTGGGCGACCTACCGCACCAGCAACGACGCCCCGGCTCCGCCTCTGCCCTGTTGCCGCCGGAGCACCGTTCGCTCACGCCCAGAGCCTGACCCGAGCCGGATCGCAGCCCCTCCGCTCTGACGACGCCGATGCTGTTCCTGCTTTGTTCGCGTCTGCAGCTCTCCGCCCAGCTCTGCTCCGCGCCTCTGCTCAGGCTCGAAGCCGGTAGCTGCACCTCCTCACCCGAGCGACCACCCGAGCCGCTTCCATCGCGACGATCCCGACGCCGCGCCACTGCACCACCTCCGCTCGTCCGCTTCACCGCCATCCGAAGCCCGTGATCCGAGCACCCTGACGCTGCCCCCGCGACGCAGCCCCGTGCCGACCCGTGACAACCCCCTCGCCGGAACCGCTCACCGGACCCTTGAACCAGCGGCCCAGATTTCATTTTTTTTCTTTTTTAATAAAAAAAGGAAAAAAGAGAGTTAAATTAGGTATTTTTGCTTTACTTTATTAGGCAAGCTTAGGTTTTTCTTTATTTTCTTTATTATTATCTCTTTAGATGGTGTTTTCTTTGGTTGAAATACCTATCTATGCATAATTGGAAATCCCTGATTCGTAACCGCGCCAGGGTTTTTTATTTCATCTAAGGCTTTAGATGAAATAATTAATCAAACGGAAATAAAATTGATAATTTGATCTTTAAGATTTAAGATTAATTTATCAATTTTATTAGCGAAATATTATCTCTTGATCCGAATGATGTGTGATTTTTGATGATTTTGAATGAATTGTCTCGTTTTAATTGTCTTGTTTATCTTGAGATATATTTGAGTTAGAATATTGCATGTCTTAGAGTTTACATGTTTAGAATAGGAATTTTATTTCAAATTTAAGAAAAAATCAAAAAAATCCAAATTCAAATAAATCAATTTAGGTTGCTAGATTTTAATTGCATGTTTAATTATTTGGCAATTATTAATTTAAAAAAGAAGAAGGAAAAACACAAAGAAAAGTCATTATGCATATGTCATGTAGAATTAGGGCATTCTTTGCACGTCATTGCATGTTAAGATTGCATATTATAGGTTTAGATAATTTCTCCTAAATAGATTGCATGCTTATTAGGAAAATAAAAATCATGTGCACGTCATATAGAATTAGTTTCATACAATGCACGTCATTTAGTGATTTTGGTTAGATCCATTTAATTAGAAATTGTCCGTCATTAGAATTAGGTCATTAGATTAATTTAGATTGCATATTTAAGTGTTGCATTTCTTTAATTTCGAATCTCATGGAAAATACAAAAATTATTTTTTAGAATAAATCCATCTCATGCTTCAGGATAGACTACATGCTTATTTACGTCATATCACTTAGGTCATATAGCTAAGTCATGTTGTCATGTCATATCATTTCATGTTAAATTAGTGACATGCATTGCATAAAGCACGATTCTCATTAATTAAATGAAAACAAAAAAGAAAAAAAAAAGAAATTGCATGTTAATTAGAAATCATATCTATGATTGTTGATGTGAATTCTGATCTAACAACGCATATGCTTTCGTTGCTTTGAGATTCGAGTGTTAAATTGATGATTTGCGCACCCGTATGATCACTTCACCTATTAGGAAATAAATTTAAAATCAATCCAAACTGCTTGCCAAATATTTTTTAAAATAAAAAGAAAGGTACCGAAATGGCATTAGAGGAATCTAGTGTAACCAAGTCCATGTACCTATAGTCTCTGATTCGTAGGAGTAAAGTGAATCTCCCGTTACTTTACTTGGGTTTCTAATCGACCCACCAAAAATAGATTAGTAGCGATTCCTAAATAAAAAATCATTTGCATGTTATAAACTTGAACCTAAGTCGCGAATTGGTATGGGATTGGGAGAGCCCGAGTTAAGTCTAGGCTTAACAATCCATCAACCAAACCCTAGGTGGTTCACACTCGAAAAAATTGGTCTCGACATTGATTAATACATTGAAAAACCCAAAACTAGTACACCAATGACAAATTTACCAAAAACTATTTTTTTTACTACGAAAAATCTCAAACTAATACATCTATGACAAATTAACCCCAACTGACCATAAAAAAAAAAAAAATCATAAACTGATATGCTTATGATAAATTTATCAAAAACTAATTTATTTGACCGCCAAAAATCTTAAACTAGTGCATTTGTGATAAATATACCATTTGTTAAACTGGATTAATACCACAAAAAATAACTGTGACAAACGGAGAGTAAAATTCAAACTCGGTAGACTAGTTAACTACCATGAGTCATTTAATTTAATAATTTGACATTTTAACGGAAACCAGCAAAGGGGTAATTTATCACAAGTATACTAGTTTGGGATAAATTTGTCAAATATCCATTAGTTTGGGATTTTTAGTGGTCAGAAAGTTAGTTTGTAGTAAATTTGTCGAGGTGTACCGGTTTAGGTTTTCAATGCATTAATCCTTTTTTAGGTCAGAAAAATAGAGAGTTTGGTTTAATAAATTATTAAAAATGGCATGTAGGTTTTCTTTTTATGAATTTACTGTGTCGCCCTTTATCTTGTGGAGGTTTAATACGGCAAAGTTTTGAAAGCTTACGGTTGTTCCGCAGCTTCAACAAATTTCGAGTAAATGTCTGGATCCAGCATAAATTTATTTGAGTGCCGAAATCATAGAGAGTTAGGTTTATTAAATTATTAACATTTTTTTTTTTTTTTGAATTTATTGCGTGGCCCTTTATTTTATGTGCCAAAATTTGCTTAGTTGTGAATCATAAAAAGCAAAATGAAGCAATGGATTCTGTTTAGAACTCTAATAAACATTTGGATACGTCTTATGCAGCAAGTTATGATATAAAATTGAGCACGGGAATTAATACTTTTATTTTATGAACTTTTCGAGTGCTGGTCATGATATCTTATAGTGAACCACATTATAGGATTAATGCCATTAAAAATTCAAACTAATCTTCATGTCACAAAAATTCCTAAGTTGATATCTCTATCCAAAATGTATCTTTTGTTAACATGTATACGTGACAATGAATAGTAGATTTTTAGGTATAGTCAAATTCATGTTAATATCATTTGCCACGCGTGTTGATAGGCATAATTTTAAAGAGATATAGGCGGAATGCTAAGATAAATTTAGGTCAAGAGTATTGGATTTTGTTATTTTGTGTTAGTATGGGATTGTAATGGGATAATGATGTGAAATTTTTTGTGTGATAAAAATTAATTTATGTTAAATATAAAAATAAAAATTTGAGATTCTAAATGGAATTACCGCCGCTGCAGGTCAAAATAAAATAAAAAAATGTTTTCAAAACCCGCCACACCCACAAGGTCAAGAAGTCAAAACCCACCAATTGAAATCGGACAAAGCCCATGCAACGTGATAGTTGGCAATGCCAGCTTGGTCAACAGGAATCCACAAACCCATCAAGAGAGTCAAACGGTCAAACCAAGATTGCAGTTTTTATTCCTCACCTCCAACCTATAAAAACAAGATCACCCTCTCTAGCAACCCATCGACTTCCCCACGCTCTCAATCTCATCATAACTCAATAACACTCACGAGAAGAACATGAGAGAGAGAGAGAGAGAGAGAGAGAGAGAGAGAGAGAGAGAGAGAGAGAGAGAGAGAGAGAGAGAGAGAGAGGACATGGCGGATTCAAGAAGTTTTTTTTTTTTTTTTTCTTAGATTCAAGAAGTTCGACAGTGAGCATTGTCGGTGGTGGCGATGTCGTAAGAGGCGTCATGAGCTGGCCGATCCTGAGAAGAGGCTAGGTGAAGGTGGCTATAGTGGTGGGGCTTGCACACCAGTTGGCCTCCATATTCGCCGTCCACGTTCCATGCGCCTGCTCATTTTTCGCAGTAGGATAGTGCCATCAAGATAAACGTCATCTTCTCATAATGATTGTGATAGAGGCCACAGTTTTTGAGCAGACAAAGAAGATGTTGGGGCAAATGAACTGGGTTCATCACATAGAAAGATCCCAGTTCAGAGGGAGAGAGAGATCTTTTAATCTTTGTTGGGAATCTTTAGGAGGAGCAGCTTGTTGCAATTGAAAGGTTCTTGATTTTGTAACCATAGTGTGGAGTGAAAGAATTTTGTGGACACTTGGGGTGCGCATGATAAAATTTCTACTTTTCTATTTCTCTCGTTATTTGAAACAAGGTTTGGAACAAATTGTTTGGTAACGCAATTTGATTTTTCTATTTCGGAATAAATTTCTATTCCAAAAATAGATTTGAAAAAGAAATCAGAAATTAAAATTTTAATTTCTCGTTTCAGAAATCAATTTTTATTCCAGAAATTTTGTTATGCGCACCATTGATGGGATTCTCCTTGTTTTTACTTTTCTTTTAAGGAAAAATTGTCCAAAAAGTCCTAAATCTATTGCTTTTGTCAATTCAGTCTTAAATCTTTTTTTTTTTTTCTTGCCAATTGAGTCCTAAACCTTTACAATTGTGCCAATTCAGTCCATTTGGCCGGCCGGAGACAAATGGGCGCATGATAATTTTTTGTAATATTTTTTTCGAATATTTTTCTTTTTTTTTCCACTTTCTTCTTCCTCTAGCCTGGCTCAGCACCGGCCGAGGGCGAGGCCCGGCGAGGCTCGCCCCTGCCGGCCACTGGCAAAGGCGAGCCTCGCCCGGTGACGGCGAGGCCGCGCCGCCTAGCCGAGGTGAGGCTCGGCCTCGCCCAACCATGGCGAGGTCGAGCCTCTCCGATCCGGCGATGGCGGCCTTGCCGCCGTTGGGCGAGGCTCGCCGCTGCCTCTGGGTGGGGGTGAGGTCGCCGTTGCCCACCCGAGGCGAGGCTCGGCCTCGCCAGCAATGACGACGAGGCCGCCGTCGCCCGCCCGAGGCGAGGCTCGGCCTCGCCCGGCCGACGACGAGGCCGCCGTCGCCCGCCCGAGGCGAGGCTCGGCCTCGCCTGGGCCGACGACGAGGCCGCCGTCGCCCAGCCGAGGCGAGGCTCGGCCTCGCCCGGCCGACGACGAGGCCGCCGTCGCCCGCCCGAGGCGGCGAGGCCTCGGCCGACGACGAGGCCGCCTTCGCCCGAGGCGAGGCGAGTTTCGGCCTCGCCCGGGCGTGGCGAGGTCGAGCCTCGCCGATTTGGCGACGCCGGCCTTGTCAAGCCACCGGGCGAGGCTCGCCTTCACCGGTCGGCGGGGCCGAGCCTCGCCCGGCCGAGGCGAGGCGAGTTTCGGCCTCGCCTGGCCAGTGGCGAGGTCGAGCCTCGCCGCATTTGGCGACGCCGGCCTTGCTGTCACCGGGCGAGGCTCGCCTTCACTGAGTCGGCGGGCCGAGCCTCGCCCAAGAACGGCGAGGCCACCGTTGCCCGATTTGGCGAGGCTCGACTCGCTAGTGGCCAGCTAGGCTAACCTCACCGGCCCTTGCTTTTGGCCAGCCGGTGCCGGCGCCGGCTAGAGGAAGAAGAAAGTAGAAAAAAAATTAAAAAAATTCAAAAAAAAATACTAAAAAATTATTCGCCGGTCAGCTGTCTCCGGCCGGCGTCCACGTTAGCTTCGGCCGGCCAAATGGACTGAATTGGCACAATTGTAAAAGGTTTATGACTCAATTGGCAAGAAAAAAAGGTTTAGGACTAAATTGGCAAAAGTGCAATAGGTTTAGGACTTTTTTGGACAATTTTGCCTTTCTTTTAATGTGTTGCCTTTTGCCGCAAATAAAAACTAGATGGACTAAACTCGATCTAGTTTTTCTTGGGTACTTATTCTTTTCTTTGAGATGTTCGAGGTAGAAAGTTCGAACCCTAACGGTGAGAATTTGGGGGTGGGATTGGCTGGTAAAACCAACACAAGGCAAATAGAAAAACGAAACGAACCCAATTCAATTCAATCTAGCAACAAAAAGGAAGTATAACTCTTGAAAATCCCGCTGGAGAGTGAGAAGAATTGGCAACAAACCTCAAAGGCAAAATGCTTGAGGATGGCGGAGCGCACTTGGGGCACTTGCCAGCCTTTGAGAAACTGCGGGATCGATCTCGTCGACTAGAATTTGCCATGATCAGGCGAGCTCACAAGCCATGATCAGGCGAGCTCACAAGCCGCTCGGCCTTTCTCGTGGCCGCTCGAGCCCGCAGCAATCCGCGACCCATTAATCCTCTCCCGTTCGATAAAACTCCGATGAAAGAGCTCAATCAACACCGGATATCTTCGAAATTCTTCAATCATCTAGCGAATTATCGTGGTTTTCCTTTATACTATTATCGAGTTCATATCCCCTTAATTGAACAGTTTCATGTTCGGTGGAACAAATCCATTTTTAGCCCTTAAAAAGACCCGCAGAAAAAGGGAACAAAATGCCCCCGGCCCCGGCCCCTCACCCTCACCATCCGACCCTCTCCTTCCCTTCGTCACTGTCAAGACGAGCTATATTTAGTGGTGGAACTGAATATATGAAGGTTAAATAGTTTAGAAAAAAGTCACAAAAAGTTTCAAATTTCGCCAACTATGACACATTTACTCCAAAATGCTTTTTATAACACAAAAACCCCAAATTTATATCTGTGTGACATATTTACTCCAAACTTATATAATGTGATATATTTATCCCAAATTTTTTGATGACATGAAAAATCCTTAACTTGTACTTGTGTGACACATTCTTGACGAAATTTGTCTTTATTCTCTTTTCGGTTAATGCTTATCACATGTTCAACGAAATGCCTACGCCTCTTTACCTCTTTAGCTCTCAGCCTGTTCTGAACGTGCGTCGGTCATTGAGGTTTTCTTTTTTGGGGGGTTTCGTTGCCGTCGTAGCTTTGTGTGTGTGTGTGTGTGTGTGTTTTTTTTTTTTTTTTTACTGTTCTTTTCTTGGTTGCCCAGACGGTGTTAAACGGCAGTCTGGCGATGGCGAGGTGTCATTTGGTGGAAATTGCAAACGATGGCCAGCGTTGGCCATTAACAAGGCAATGGCATTGGTCAAGCCGCCAGGCGAAACCTCTTGTTTAACTTCTGTGGGCGGCGACGTTGGTCGCCGGCGGAAGGTTCGCTCCACCCGAGTCACAGTCGACTCTGCTGACCGTCGTGGGGCGAGCTGGGGATTGCTAGGGGATTTGGCGTTGGGCTGGTCTAACTGAGAAGTGGGTTGGTCTCCGGTCGGGCTAGGCTGACTGGACGGATCGCTGTTTGGACTATGACAGAAGAGTGGGCCTCGGCCTTAGTTTTGGGCTCAGACTGGTTAGGCTGGGCTTGATTAGGCCGAGCGACAATTGGGCTAGAGTAGGCTTAGTGGGTTCAAGTTGGTTTAAGTTAATTTTTGCCGGATTCAGTTTAAGAGAGCCGAAGCCCAATAGGTCTTGGGCTCTGACCCATTAGGCGCGAGTAAGGTCCCCGACCCGGGTCCCTTTTAAATAAATAATAATAAAATAATAATAAAAATAGAAAATTAGTTAGCTATATGCCTCTCCTACTTATTACAATTAAATCTGTTACATAATAATAATAATAATAATAATAATAATAATAATAATAATGAAAAACCTACTTAAGACATAGCGATATATTATGAGACATTATGAAGATACACCTACTAGATTTGATTAAAGAAGTTCACTGATGATAAAATGCACAAGTTAGATTCATCTTAGCTATATAGCTCGTATTGTTGATTGATTTGAGAATGATTTGACGAGTCTTAAGAAACTATGTCCAAATTACTGATCGTTCGAGTGCTTGTTGTTTCATCTCTTGTTGACCTAGAGTCTCTCTCGATCTATGGTTGAATTGATTCCTGTCTACACCTGTTTATATATTCTGGTCCTCCATTGCTGAGTGTGGCTATATCTTGTGAAGCTGAGTTGATTGTATGGATCTCTCTTAATGCCTTGTGTGATGGAAAGGAATGAATTCCGACAAGAAATTCACGTGGATTCTTACAATCTATACTTGGCATGGACAGTGGTCGAGGAGTCTTGAAGCAACCGTCAGCGAACATGGGATTGATTGGCTACATGACAATGTCAATACCATATAATAAAACCTGCTTAAGACAGAATAAGACATCATGAAGACACCTAGATACGATTGATAGAATGTTACACGTCTTTGACTGAATTGAGTGAGATATAAGACATGTTTCAATCTTACGTTAGAATTGACAATAAAAAAATTAATTTATTAAGTAATTAAGTCAGTGTTCACATTTGGTTTGCTTTAAGCCAACAAAAAAAAGTTCATTATCAGTTTCACTCAATGTGAAACCCCGAATTTAAATGATAAAGAATTAAGAAAAATTTGTGGGTGAAATCATTATAGTTTGGTACGTCTTGGAGACCCCACGTCGATCATGATGTCTGTCAACCGGCAAAAACTTTCGAAACAAAGTGCCCGTGCGTTCTTGAACGCCCATCGCAAGACGGAGAAGCATATCTCACAGTTTTTAATAATCTCCTAGGATAGTACCTTATATTTCCACGAATGTAAATGAATTCATCTTACTAAAACTGCTAGCTTTTTTATTGGAAAATTGTGATTTGGTTTTTGGTGGAGCAAGTAAGAGGTAACAATTTTCTATTGTTCGGACCAAGAATAAATTCAGTAGCACGGGCTGCAACAAGGGCTTAGTGTAGTTATATTGATAAAAAATGACTCGATTATATGTTAACGGATTAGTCCATTATGGAAACAAGACTTCACAAGTTCAGGGACTTGAGGACAGAACAAAACTTCCGAAAAAGAGACACGGCTATGATGAGGAGAAATATTATCTCACTTGCAAACGTATCTGGATAATATATATATAAAATACATGGTACCATATGTTGTAATTATCGTTGATTGATAAGAAGAACATATAACTTTCCGAGAATGTATCATTTTGGGAATTTCAATAGTATGTTTGAGTGATACAAAGTATGACATGGATCTTGCAGGTATTTTGATTCTTGCAAAAGATGAAGCTATAGTTTCAATCCGATTGATTCTTGACAAATTAGTATTTGCAATCTATAAGGGTTGCTCTAGCTATATGTGAATTTTTTTTTATTAATAGTAAAATAAATTAATTATTTGAACTTCACAAATTTCTGGAGTCGGTTATCACTCATGAATAGCATAAGAAAGATCCGGTATAAAAGCAAATAAATAAATGAAAATAATAAAGCTACAAAAAGAAGCAATGTCTGGCCCATCACCTAGCAATTGGCTAATAAAATCAGATTAATTTGTACGCACAAAAACTTGCTGTATTCGGCAGATTTAGAAGTGCTGCCTTCGCAGAATAGAATTTTATAATCCTTAAATTACAAAAAGAAAAAAATATTATGTATAGTTATCTTTACAAGCTTAATTTAATGTCTTCTATCCTCTATTTTGGTCGAAATTAATAAAGCAAAAACTCGCACCTATAAAAGTTTAAAGTATTGTTCGCAGTTCAAACAATCTACCCTGTGGACCCTCTTCGAATGATGGATTTGAGTGGAGGAAGTGTCAAGAAGTGGGCAAAGCAAAGCAAGAGTGAAAGAGGGAAATAAAAGGTAGAAGCGGCAATAACAATAATAGAAGATGCAACGTAAAACTAAAAGGAGAGGAATAGGATTTTTCGATTTAGTTTTTTGACCTGGTCTGATTCTATACTAAGGACCAGGAACTAGACTAGTAATAGCCGGTATAAAAAATTTAGAATTAGAAACTAGATTAGACCCTACAGAAACAAAACTAGAATCAGCCGAGTAGGGTTGGTCAGAATTTATATTTAAAAAGTTGCATACATCATTTTTTTCCAATTTTAAACAATTACAAATTTAAAAATTCAGATGAAGGGTTTTTTTTTAAAAAAAATTATATATATATATATATATATATATGTATTTATTTTTTTATCATTATTTTCAAATTTATATTTAAAAAGTTGCATACATTATTTTTTTCATTTTTAAACAAATAAAAATTAATAAATTTCCGTAAGGATTTGGTCTTTTTTAATTATATATATGTATTTGATGTTTTTAGCATTATTGTGAAAATTTATATTTAAAAAGTTGCATACATGATTTTTTTTTTTCAATTTTAAACAAATAAAAATTTAAAAATTCCGATGAAGTGTATTGTTTTTTTTTTAAAATTATATATGTATTCAATTTTTTTTAGTATTATTGTCAAATTTATATTTAAAAAGTTGCATACATTATTTTTTTTTTCAATTTTTTTGTATCATTGTCAAAATTTATATTTAAAAAGTTGCATACATCATTTTTTTTTTCAATTTTAAACAATTACAAATTTAAAAATTCAGATGAAGGGTATTGTTTTTTTAAAAATATATATATATATGTATTGAATTTTTTTAGTATCATTGTCAAAATTTATATTTAAAAAGTTGCATACATCATTTTTTTTTTTTCAATTTTAAACAATTAAAAATTTAAAAATTCAGATGAAGGGTTTTTTTAAAAAGAAAAATTATATATATGTATTTATTTTTTATCATTATTTTCAAATTTATATTTAAAAAGTTGCATACATTATTTTTTTCATTTTTAAACAAATAAAAATTAATAAATTTCCGCAAGGATTTGGTCTTTTTTAATTATATATATATATATATATATATGTATTTGATTTTTTTTTAGCATTATTGTGAAAATTTATATTTAAAAAGTTGCATACATCATTTTTTTTTCAATTTTAAGGAAATTAAAATTTAAAAATTCCGAAACTAATATCAATCACTGAAAGAGCTTTTCAAATGTGTTTTCAACCAAATAACATTTCTCTCAAAGTTGTTTATCAAAGTATAGTTTGCCGGAAGAAGAAGAAGAAGAAAGAGATGACTATTTTGAGGAGCGGCAATATACACAATGGAGGCGTGTCACGGAGGAGATCGTGGTGGGATTGGCTCATTTTTTTGCTTACATCTTCTCTCCCCATCTAAAAAACAGATCTGCTCAGTTGTCTCGGTGACCGAGCATTCACTTCTTGTAATTAACAGGTTTTTCTTTTTAATTTTATACACTTTTTTTGTTCGAAGGAAGTATAATTTTTGCAGATGATTTATGGGTTTGTCCTTCTTTGTTTCTCTGGTTGAGCAACGAAGTAGTTGACATTAATGTACAATGGACGCTATTTTATCAACAATAGTACCCTATATGTTCTCAAGTTTTGCTCTAATCAGGAGTCATGTTATGATTCAAACTCGAACCTTCTCGACTCCAATACATTCGTCTGACCAATCGCATAAGGCCATGAAAATTGCACATCTGACCATGTCCTTGCCCCAACTCATTTCACTCTTCTTTTCTTATTGCGCTTGCTGACTGCGTATGTAAAACACTAGCATATTACATAGGTTATAAAAGTGGTGCTATATATGTTAAAGATCGGTGCATAAATGCATTAAGATTGGGATAATACATAAAATGGCAGACGATGTAGAACAACATGCGAATGCTTTTATGGAAACATTGGAACATCATAAGAGCGGACGGTCCCACAAATCAAAGAGAATTGTGTGATCTTCAAGATTACAAATGGGTTATAATATCTGATTCACGCGTTTTCCTTAATTTGTTATTAGATTTCAGATATTCTGGTTTATCAATACTTTTTCCTTAATTTGTTATTAGATTTCAGTTATTTGTTTATTTTCTAGATGACGATCTCCTTATAAAAGACGCCTAAGATATTGTAATCCGCACTTTATTATTGAAAATAAACACCATCTCTTGGAATTCCAAGCATTGCTTTCTCTGCGTCACAGACTGTAAGTGGACAATTAAGCAAGTGGACGAACTCGAACACTCAATTGTAGTCTATCACGTAATTTAGTATCTCATTTTTTGTAATTTGGATAAATGCAGCAAGAGTGTTCGGGAGGGGCACAATTACTGATGGTATGATTTAGTATAATTTTACAAATATGAGATGTCTGTCTAGCTTCTGCAAAAGTGTTAATTAGGACCTTCAATGCTATGGCAAGGTTACGAAGACAAATTTCTGCCAATCTCAAACTTTTTCCTATAACGATTGATGTTACATAGTTTTATTCAAAGCGAGTGTTTCCGTCGTAGGCATGACGATTTTATGGTTCTCTTGAAATGGGATCTTGGGACAGGCTAAAGGCGACATTACATTTATGGGAACATTCTTATTTCGTACCTGTATTCTCATCCGATAACCTTTTCGTCTCTCTTTTCCCCATGGTCCCAGCTTGTGCCATTTGTACGCAAATTGGTCACCCTCTTTTTGCTCGTTAGTCGTACAAGAATTCGAAACGAAGATTGGACATCACAACGTCATGTATTAGTACATATGTTCGTACCGTGTTCTCATCTTTGGGGAAAATATGACAAAATTAGGTGCAATTATAGGGCTTACCATATAAAATCACACCTCAGATCCAAATCTAATTTTCTACTGCACACAGTCCGACACAAACTGCAAAGATGTCCCTAACAAATATTTTTAATCAATCAATTCTATATAAGGTCCAATATGGACCTGAGTAAGTTCTTAAAAGACTCAAAAAGGAAATAGTCTGGAGAATCACTTTGATATGGGAGACCATGTGCTATCTTCCGAATTTCCTTTCTATCGGGAAGACAAAAATAGATAAAGAATTAGGGGGTCTTACGGTGAGGAAGGTAGACTCTATGTTAGGGTAGCTTGCTCACTCTGGCTACCACTAGGTAAGCTGGTATAATAGCCACCCACGCCTATGATGGGTGAGGATGGATGAAATGCCTACCACATGACTAGCGCGCCTAACAGCATTGCTCACAACCGCAAGCTAGTTTTTGTACCCCCGGTTGTGAGCAAAGGCCATTGAACATTTTATCCTTCTTGTTCAATCCGTGTTCTTGACCACCAATAATTTGTATCATCTAGGGTTAGACCATGTCTAATTTCTAAATTCGATTAACCCATCCCTTCCCCTCATAAGTCTTAATTCATGATTCTGCCCGCAACTTTACTAATAAAGAAACAGAATGGCAACATCTTCGAGATCTCCAAATTCTTAATTAGTTCGATATTAAATAACTGAAGTTATCGCATGGATCATATTAAAAGAACGATGCAGATTTTTTTCCACAATTATCGTGTTAGCATGGAGGTCACATTCACATATTCTCTAGCAATTTGAAACTTTTTCAATCTTCCCTATCGCGCATCAATTTATATAATTCCTTATATTTAAATTTGCTATATGATTAATGTCAATACCATATAACTCAACCAGCTTAAAGACAGAATAGGACATGGGAAGACATCTACATAAGATTGATCAAAGAAGTTCTCCCATGTTTGACTGAATTGCGTAAGATATAAGACATTTTTAAGTCTTACATTAGAATTGACATTTTTGAATATTCGGTTCACATTGACCAAAGACAAGAAAATAAAATATTCACGGTTCACATTTGGTTCGGCTTTAAGCCAACCAAAAGTTATTACTAATGAGTGCCTTCAATGTGAAAACCGAATATTAGAATTAAAGAATTAAGAAAAAAATTGGTGGGTGAAATCATCATTGCTTGGCCCCTCTTGGAGACCCCATATGGATTACGATTTGTGTCAAACGGTCAAAAACTTTCGAAACGAAGACGCACGTGTTCTTGAAGCACATCATAGGACAAAGAAGCATATCTGATTGCTTTTAATCGAACAAAAGCAAAAATCAAGGGATAAATGAATAAAAGTAATAAAGGTGCAAAACGAGATAGAGATTTCTGGCCCATCCCCCGATACTTTACCTAATAAATACGGATTATTTTATGTACAAATATTAGCTGTATTCGGCAGATTTACAAGTACTGCCATTGCAGAATAAAGTTTTTTTTTTTGGTAAGGCCATTGCAGAATAAAGTTTATGCTCCTTAAATTAAAAAAAATAAAGAAATATTATTTATAAGTGTTTTTATTCATTCATGTTGTGCTATCCTCTATTTTGTTAGCAATTAATATCGCAAAAGCTCTGGACTTATAAACTTTTAAAGTATTATTCACAACTCGAACAATACCCGAACGATAAGGTAAATCACACATAAGATGAGAAAATGGCGCACTATTTTGCCTTGCATAATTAATTTCTATAATGTAGGATGACATCATGTTACAGATTAAACTAGAAGCGACGTAGATTAAATTTCTTATCTAATCAATTATGCTAGAAATCACTAATTAATTTAGGCGTGTTTCTTATGTAACAGTAATTAAGCTCATTATGCTCAAAAGATAGGTATCAAATGATAGTAGAGCAACGCGGGGGGAAAGTGATATATCTAATGTATCATTAATTATCAGCCATTATTTAGGAAAATAATCGCGTAAAGGGTTATGAAAGCACTTTAGATTTACGAAGGATAAGATGAGATAAGATGGCAATCACTTAGAAAATATCAAATCAGAAAAGTCCCAAAGAGATGGGCCTCACTTCAAGTATAACGAAATTGAAGGGCATATCAGAAAATATCCTCTCTATATAAGAACTTTGTCATTACCCAGATTAGCCAAAGTGTAGCAGCCTCATAGCTTTAACATATAGCTCTCTTCTCAAACCTTCCAACCGGCTTTTCTATTTGAAAGCATTTAGCTTCGTTAGTCAGAGGATCGATCAAGCACCAAGAAGAAGAAGAAGAAGAAGAAGAAGCAGAAGAAAGAGGGAGATGGTGGTTTCGAGGAGCGACAAGATCAATGGCGGACGTTTGTCGCAGAGGGTTTCGAGCCGTCTGATCCCAAGGCGAGGCCAAGTGAAGGTGGCGATTGTGGTGGAGTTGGCTCATTTGTTTGCCTTCATCTTCTCTCTCAATCTCAGAAACAGATGTGCTAGTTCTCATTGAGAGAGAGATGTTCCTGTAATCATTAAAGCATTAGGAGGAGCGGTTTGGTGTTGTAATTAAGAGGTCCTTGAATTTGCTAGAGTGAACAATTTTGTGGATAATTGATCAGATTCTTCTTATTCTTTTTTTCTATGGCTATTTATTCATTTCTTTAAATCTGTTTTTTTGTCGGAAATATAATTAAGATGGACTAAATTCAATTTTAGTTTGATGCAAGTCTTTTGGAGATGTGAGAAGTTGAGAGTTTGAACCCTACTTGTAGAAATTTGGGGGTGGGATCCGTCGGTAAAACCAACATAAGGCAAACAAAAAAACGAAACTATCTAGCTATAGTTGTATTGTATAATCTCTAAATGAGGAAAAAAAAGAGGGATGTATTGCGTAGTGTTATAATACATTTGTCATGCACTTTATCCTAATGAAAAATATTTTATGCATCGGATATACTATTAATATGAAGTAAACTATCGTATAATATTGCTAAGATGGTACGTATCTTGTATATACTTATTTGATCTTTGAGACTCATTTGTTAGGATCTCGAACGGTAGAAAACATATTTTCTTAAAGCAACAATTCCTTGATGGTTGACTGGAGTAATTTCTTGAAAACATGTTTAGTTGTGTAGTGCTTATTGAACTTTTCTCGGAAAATTTAATATTACTGTGGTGATGATCAGACACTCAAAAATTTATGATCAAATTTCAACTCAAATTTTATCAATTTAAGTGCGATTATAGAAACTCGTTGTATCCGAATTTTGCTCTCCATTACAAGACACGACGGAATGAGACATAATCGCAGCCTCTAAAGCAAACGCAATTTGATCAATGCTCTAGCTGTCCCAGGCAAGAGGCTAACAGGACATCTATATCCTTTGGGATGCCTGACTCGTTATCTTTTTTGCTATCTCGTCTGATGTCACACCTCTACACCATCAAATGAAGCCCCACTTAAAGACAGATTGAGACATGCAAGCCAGCTAAATAGAATCACGATTTGACAGAACTTGATATGCCATCTTTTTTTCTTTTTTCTTTTTTGGTTCGAAATATGCCATTTTTGACTTATGATAATATTATAAAATGGGACAAAATACGAGACGATATTTGGATATTAAATTAGATCTTACATTTGACCCGCATCTCTAAAATGCAGCCTCCTCGTTGGACGATGCCCCATATCATGATGCTTTCAAAATGGTCAAAAAAAGGAAATTTTCAGCCAGCTAATAAAAGTTAAAACCACATGCTCTTGAAGCACTTATCAAGACAAGGACCGGTATCCCATAAATTATATTTTATCGAAATAATATTTATATAAGTTCCACATATATTCTCCAGCCTTGTTTGATTCCGTTTCGGAAAAAGATCTTAAAAAATAATAATAATACTTTTGAATTAAATGGATTTTTTGAAATGAAAATGACATTTGGTAAATTGTAATTTTAATTACATTTTGTAAATGATTTTTGCTAATTTTTAAAAAAAATTTAAGTACTTTTTGTTGGAGGTCGCGTGACCCCTCAAGGGACGGTCGCCACCGCGCTACCCCCTCCATCCAAACCCATGGAGAAGATGAAGATGATGAATAATGAATGAAGACCAGGACTTGTGTTTGAAGAATGCAACTTCAAATGACTTCCAAACCTACTTTGACTAAAAGCCTTCAGAGTCATTTTAAAATGTAATTGTATTTCTCCAAAATTAAACAAAACATGTTATTTAGCTTTGGTCAAGAGACTTTACAATTTCAAAGCCCATTTGAAATGTGGAATCAAACGGGACCTTTCTTATCACAAAATACTTTATCTTAGGCATGGACACACGTGTAATATGTTGGCAGATCATAAAATGCTGCTGTCATCGGAACTTGCTAGAGAATACGGTAAGAAATGCTACATGGAAATCATAGACAGTTGGGTTTTTTTTTTTTTTTTTTTTAGGTCAGAAAAATAGAGATTTTGGTTTAATAAATTATTAAAAATGGCATGTAGGTTTTCTTTTATGAATTTACTGTGTCACCCTTTATTTTGTGGAGGTTTAATACGGCAAAAATCTATCAGTTTTGAAAGCTTACGGTTGTTCCGCAGCTTCAAAAATTTCGAGCATAATTTTCTTTTGAGTGTCGAAATCATAGAGAGTTAGGTTTATTAAATTATTGACAAGTTTTTATTTTCTCTTTTTAATTTATTGTGTGGCCCTTTATTTTATGTGCCAAAATTTGCTTATTTGCGCATCATAAAAATCAAAATGGCGCAATGGACTCTGTTTAGAACTCTAATAAAAATTTGGCATACGTCTTGTGCAGCAAGTTATGATATAAAATTGAGCAAGTGAATTAATACTTTTTGTTTATGAACTTTTCGAGTGCGGGTCATGATATCTTATAGTGTACCAAATTATAGGGTTAATGTCATTAAAAATTTCAAACTAATCTTCATGTCACAAAAATTCCCAAGTTAATATCTTTGTCCAAAATATATCTTTTATTAACATGTATACGTGACAATGAAAAGTGGATTTTTAGGTTTCTAAGTCAAATTCATCTTAATATCATCCACCACATGTGTTGATAGGCATAATTTTAGAGGAATATAGGCAGAATGCTAAGGTAAATTTAGATCAAGAGTATTGGATTTTGTTATTTCGTGTTAGTATGGGATTGTAATGGGATAATGATGTGAATTTTTTTGTGTGATAAAAATTAATTTATGTTAAAAATAAGAATACAAATTTGAGATTTTATATGGAATTACCGCCGCTGCGGGTCAAAATCAAAAAAATGTTTTCAAAACCCACCACACCCACAAGGTCAAGAAGTCAAAACCCAACAATTCAAATCAGACAAAGCCCATGCAACGTGACAGTTGGCAATGCCAGCTTAGTCAACAGGAATCCACAAACCCATCGAGAGAGTCAAACGGTCAAACCAAGATTGCAGTTGTTTTAATCCTCACCTCCAACCTATAAAAACAAGATCACCCTCTCAAGCAACCCATCGACTTCCCCACACTCTCAATCTCATCATAACTCGGTAACTCCCACGAGAAGAACATCACAGAGAGAGAGAGAGAGAGAGAGAGAGAGAGAGAGAGGACATGGCGGATTCAAGAAGTTCGACAGTGAGCATTGTCAGTGGCGGCGATGTCGCAAGAGGCGTCATGAGCCGGCCAATCCCGAGGAGAGGCCGGGTGAAGGTGGCTATAGTGGCGGGGCTTGCACACCGGTTGGCCTCCATGTTTGCTGTCCACGTTCGATGCGCCGGTGTTCATTTTTCGCAGTAAGATAGTACCATCAAGATAAACGTCATCTTCTCGTGATGATTCTGATAGAGCCACGGTTTTTAAGCAGACACAAGAAGATAGTGGGGCAAATGAACTGGGTTCATCACATAGAAAGATCCCAGTTCAGAGAGAGAGAGATATTTTTTAATCTTTGTTGGGAATCTTTAGGAGGAGCGGCTTGTTGCAATTGAGAGGTTCTTGATTTTGTAACCATAGTGTGGTGTGAAAGAACTTTGTGGACACTTGATGTGATTCTCCTTGTTCTTACTTTTCTTTTAATATGTTGCCTTTTGCTGCAAACAAAAGCGGGATGGACTAAACTCGATCTAGTTTTTTCTTGGGTACTTATTCTTTTCTTCGAGATGTTTGAGGTAGAAAGTTCAAACCCTAACCGTGAGAATTTGGGGGTGGGACTGGCTGGTAAAACCAACACAAGGCATTTAGAAAAGCGAGACGAACCCAATTCAATTCAATCTAGCAACAAACAAGGAAGAATCGGCAACATGCTTGAGGATGCCGGAGCGCACTTGGGGCACTTGCCAGCCTTTGAGAAACTGCGCGATCGATCTCGTCGACTAGGAATTTGCCATGATCAGGCGAGCTCGCAAGCTGCTCGGCCTCTCGGCCGCTTGAGCGCGCAGCAGTCCGCGACCCATTAATCCTCTCCCATTCGATAAAACTCCGACAATGGAGCTCAATCAACACCGGATATCTTGGAAATTCTTCAATCATCTAGCAAATTATCGTGGTTTTCCTTTTCACTATTATCGAGCTCGTATCCCCTTAATTGAACAGTCTTATGTTCGGAGAACAGGCATGGAACAAATCCATTTTTAGCCCTTAGAAAAACCCGCAGAAAAAGGGAACAGAATGGCCCCCGGCCCCTCGCCCTCACCATCCGACTCTCTTCTTCCCTTCGTCACTGTCAAGACGAGGTGGATTCACCGGTTGAACTGAATATATGAAGGGTAAATAGTTAAGAACAAAAAATTTCAAATTTTGTCAACTATAACACATTTACTTCAATTTTTATTTTTTTTAACACAAAAACCCCAAATTTATGCCTAAGCGACATACTTACCCCAACCTTATATAGTGTGACATATTTATCTTAAAATTTTTTTGTGACTTCAAAATCCCAAAACTTGTACTCATGTGACACATTTTCGACGACATTTGTCCCTGTTCTCTTTCAGTTAATGCTTACCACATGTTCGACAAAATGCTTGCGCCCTCTTTAGCTCTCAGCTTGTTTTGAATGTGCGTCGGTCATTAGGGTTTTCTTTTTTGGGGGGTTTCGTTGCCGTCGTAGCTTTGTGTGTGTGTGTGTGTGTTTTTTTTTTTTTTTCTCGGTTGCCCAGACGGTATGCAACGGTGGTCTGGCGATGGCGAGGTCTTATTTGGTGGAAATTGCAAACGGTAGCCAGCGTTGGCCATTAAGAAGGCAATGGCATCGGTCAAACGACTGATTTCCAGACGACAAGTGTTTATTTCGCCGGCGGAAGGTTTGCAGACGACTCTGCTGATCGTCGTGAGGGTAGCGGGTAGAACCGGGAACCGGAGAACCGGAACCGGAACCTCGGTCCGGTTCCCGGTTCCATTTTTCCGGGAACCGGCAATCCCGGTTTCGGAACCGGAACCGGCGCGGAACCGGAACCGGAACCGGCCGGGAACCGGTTTCCGGAACCGGTTAGGGTTCCAAAAGGAACCCCCCCCCCCCCGCTCGGCGCTCCAACTCCAAGTCTCCAGCGGCCTCCTGTCCTCTGTATCTTCCTCAGTCCTCCGATTTCAGCTGGACGCCGCTCGCCCTCAAGGCCGCCGGACGCCGCTCGCCCTCAAGGCCACCGCCGTCGGACGCCACTGGTCTGGACTGGACGCCAGTCCCCGACGTCGCTCGACGCCCGCATTCGCGACACTTGAGTCGTCGTTGCCCTGAAGACCCTGACTGACGTCCCTGCTCACTCCTCAGCGCCGGCCACCGTCGCCGAACGCCGCTCGACGCCCGTCGCTCTGCTCAGCGCCGGCCACCGTCGCCGAACGCCGCTGGACGCCAGTCCCCGACGTCGCTCGAGCCTCGACGCCCGCATTCGCGAATCGCCAGAAGTCCCTGCTCGTGACCGGCCGTTGCCCGACGTCCCTGCTCGTGACCCACGCCGCTCGCGCCAGAAGCCCCAAAACACCTCCGATTTCTCCCGCTGAACTCCGATTTCTCGACGCTCTCTGCGATCACGCATCCCCCATTTTTCAGCGACGATCTCTAGCTGTTTCGCGTGGTTTCCCCAGCTCGGCTTCGGCGTTCCCCCCTTGTCGGCCGGCGTCCGTTCTCGGAAACCCCGAGGAATTCTCTCTTCGAGGTTCGTCTTCGTTTTCGTCCATGAACGTGTTGCGGTTTTTCGGTTTTTTGTTTTTTTCGTTTTTGGGTAATGCTCGGCTCTGTTTTGTGTGTTTTTCCTTCACCCACGACAACGTGGAGGCGGTGGCGGAAGCAACTCGCGGTGAAGTTTGACGTGTTGCCTGCGAGTTGGGTTTTCTTGTTGGGTCTTGATCCTTAAGTGGAGCAATGGGTACAATCCTGTTGCTGCTGCTTCTGCCGGAATCCTTAGTATCTTCGTTGTCGCTTTCGTGAGCCGATAAATCTGTATGTGTTAGTTAAGCAGTGGATGTTAATGGCAAAGCCTTGAGGTTGATACATCTCGTCAAAGATGATCACTTGGACTGAATTGCGATCTTCTGTTTGCGTTGGCGCTGATTTTGAACTTTGGGCGATTTCGCGCGATTGGTTTTTCATCAGTTTTTTGTTTCCTTTGACGTGTCATTTGTCCTGACCTCATGCTGATTTACTTTGTCGTGCCTTCTTTTTTCGTGTCTTGCATTCTGTCGTCGTTGTCTTGTTTTTTTGTATCCGTTGTTGCGATTTGGATCTGAATTTCTTCCGATTGTAGTTTTTAAAACACATGCTGGGACAACTGTATGCTAAGGGCATATTTGAATAAATCTTTTGCATTTGTATTGATAATATGATATAGTCCTAAAATTGATTGACTTGATTTTTAGCAATTGCTGGGTTTTGAATTTTCTAATTATATTATATTATTGTTGTCAAGATAACACGTCAATGCATTGATAATATGGTTGTTGTGATCTCACCATTGATAAGTTTAATGCATGGAAAAACATTGTTGTCAAAGAGTCTATGTTTTGTTTTATTGTTTTCGGGTTATAATTCAACTCTAAAAATGAATAATAAAAAAAAACTGTTGGCATTGATATGTTTGCTAAGATGTGGGAAGTTACCGTGTAGTATACGCGTACGTTATAGTTTTTTTTGGTAACGTGCGCGCACGTTATAGTTTTTTTTGATAACGTGCGCGCACGTTATAGTTTTTATAACGTGCGCGCACGTTATAGTTTTCACGTTATAGTTTTTTTTATAACGTGTGCATACGTTATAGTTTAAATCTCAAACAAAAAAAAAAAAAATTTGGAACTGCTAATCGGAGGGGCCTCAGTGTTTGGATTAAGATTGAAGAGTGGGCCTGGGCCTCAGTTTTGGGCTTAGACTGGTTAGGCCGGGCTTGATTAGGCCGAGCCACAATTGGGCTAGAGTAGGCTTAGCGGGTTCAAGTTGGTTTAAGTTAATTTGGGCTGGATTCAGTTTATGAGAGCCGAAGCCCAATAGGTCTTGGGCTCTGACCCATTAGGCGCGAGTAAGGTCCCGACCCGGGTCCCTTTTAAATAAATAATAATAAAATATTAAAAAATAGAAAATTAGTTAGCTATATGCCTCTTATTACAATTAATAATAATAATAATAATAATAATAATAATAATAATAATAATAATAATAATAATAATAATAATAATAAGGGTTAATAATACCCCGAAAACCCCAACCTAAAACTTGTGACAAATTTACCCCGACTGACTATAAAAAACCATAAACTGGTACTTTTATGATAAATTTACCCTAAACTAATTTATTTGACTGCAAAAAACCCTAAACTGGTAATTTTTTGATAAATATACCATATGCTAAATTGGATTAATACCACAAAAATCATAAAAATTGTAAACTGTGATAAACAGAGCGTAAAATCCTAAATTGGTATCTTTGGTTAACATCACGTGTAATTTAATTTAATAATTTGAGAATAAAATTTAACAAAAACCAACATAGGGTAAATTTGTTATAAGTGTACCCGTTCGGGGTAAATTTGTCAAATGTATACCAGTTTGGGGTTTTTGGTGGTCAAAAAATAATTTGGGATAAATTTGTCACAAGTGTACCAGTTTGGGGTTTTTTAGGGTAATAGTAATAGTAATAGTAATAGTAATAGTAATAATAGTAATAGTAATAGTAATAGTAATAATAGTAATAGTAATAGTAATAGTAATAATAATAATAATAGTAATAGTAATAGTAATAGTAATAGTAATAGTAATAATAATAATAATAATAGTAGTAGTAGTAGTAGTAGTAGTAGTGGTGGTGGTGGTGGTGGTGGTGGTGGTGGTGGTGGTGGTCGTGGTCGTGGTGGTCGTAGTAGTGGTAGTGGTAGTGGTAGTGGTAGTGGTAGTGGTCGTAGTGGTAGTGCTAGTAGTAGTAGTAGTAGTAGTGGTGGTGGTGGTGGTGGTGGTGGTGGTGGTCGTGGTCGTGGTGGTCGTAGTAGTGGTAGTAGTGGTAGTGGTAGTGGTAGTGGTAGTGGTAGTGGTCGTAGTCGTAGTCGTAGTGGGGTAGTGGTAGTGGGAGTGGTAGTGGTAGTGGTAGTGGGGTAGTAGTAGTAGTAGTAGTAGTAGTAGTCGTAGTAGTGGTGGTGGTGGTGGTGGTGGTGGTGGTGGTGGTGGTGTAGTAGTAGTAGTAGTAGTAGTAGTAACTACTAATAATAATAATAATAATAATAATAATAATAATAATGAAAACCTACTTAAGACATAGCGATATATTATGAGACATTATGAAGATACACCTACTAGATTTGATTAAAGAAGTTCACTGATGATAAAATGCACAAGTTAGATCCATCTTAGCTATATAGCTCGTATTGTTGATTGATTTGAGAACGATTTGACGAGTCTTAAGAAATTATGTCTAAATTATTGATCGTTTGAGTGCTTGTTGTTTCATCTCTTGTTGACCTAGAGTCTCTCTCGATCTATGGTTGAATTGATTCCTGTCTACACCTGTTTATATATTCTGGTCCTCCATTGCTGAGTGTGGCTATATCTTGTGAAGCTGAGTTGATTGTATGGATCTCTCTTAATGCCTTGTGTGATGGAAAGGAATGAATTCCGACAAGAAATTCACGTGGATTCTTACAATCGATACTTGGCATGGACAGTGGTCGAGGAGTCTTGAAGCAACCGTCAGCGAACATGGGATTGAGCTCATGAAGTAGAACTTACTGCTTTCCATATCAGTAAATATTGAGGTAGCACCGAAATCAGCAGACGAAAGCAGGTGTACCATCTTACGTTGTCTCTATTGGCCCGTGCCACAATAGAGAATCGCAGTTGTAGGTGTTTCATGGGCACAAGTGGAGATTTCTCTACATTATGCTGGACCGAATTAAACCGTACGGTATCCGCCTAAAAAACATTATCGATTTAGTGGCACAACAAGAGAGAATGATATGGCAGTGCTACTCGGACAGCACCTACAATTTCAGCTGATGTGACCTTGTGGAAATGATAGTTCTCAACGGATACTTCATTATCGAGCCCTTCTGTCAAACCGCAAAATACAGCTCGACAATATTCTATTCAAGAATTCATTCATGACTGCTTGGCTTGCATGAGATATGTATGACAGGAGAATCAAGTACCTTATTATGTTCTCGAAAATTTGTTTGAGGTAGGGAATGTTCCAAAAGTAACCAAGTCCATGGCCGATCTTGCCTTCAATTTCTTCGAAGTGTTTTTGATCTTCCTAACAATGGCAAGAAAATAGGTGCCTCTAAAAGGAGTTCATTTGCTAGATACATATGGTCTGACGTTAATGTTTTGGAAGTCAGTTATCTAGTAGACGGAGCTCGTGTTATGCTGTTATTACATATGTTTACGAGCTAGTTGGAATTGAATCCAAGCCCAGGCAAGCCAAGACCTTTCTGGGAGCACATTTGACAGCGAACACAATTCAGGAAGGTCCTACCTTGCCTCGGATTGAATCTAATTCTCACTTCATGGAGCTTGGAAAGAGATCTAATAACAGCATAAGATGAGCTCTCGTCTATTCGGTAACTCAGTTATTGCTCTCAAAACACTAAGGTCAGACGAAATGTATCTAGTAAATACACGTTTTTGTTTAGGCACGCACTTCCCTCGCCATTGTCGGGAAAATCCAAAACACCGGAAGAAACTAAGGCAAGATCACCCACGAGTTGGTTCCTTACGGAACATTGGTCGCCGCAAACAAGTTTTTGAGAACAAAATAAGGTATTTGATTCTCCATTCGTACAAAGTCTCGTGCAAGAGAAATAATCATGAATGAGTTCATCAATAGGACTTTGTATGCATTTTGCAACTTGACGGAAGAGCTCGATTATGAAGCATTTGTTGAGAACCGTCATTTTCGCGAGTCAAATCAGCTGAAATTGTCGGTTCCGTTTGAGTGGCAATACCGGATCATTTTCGTCTTGGACTTTTTTTAATTTTAATTTTGTTTTTTCTGTTTTTCTTTTTCTCTCTTCCCTCCATTGGCTGTGGCGGAGGTCGCCGGACTCAGACAAGGGTCAACGAGAAAAGAAAAAAAGAAAAAGGATATAAAAAATCAAAGAAGTTGAAAAATATAGTTATAATTTTTTTGACTAACATAACCCTTCTTTGATAGCCAAAGTAGTCACTAGCCAATCAAAAGCTCTTATTTGAGGAGAAAATTACCAAAAAAGTCATAAATTTATTACAACTATGCAAATTTAGTCATAAACTTATGTTTTTTTCCAATTGAGTCCTAAATTTTTGCAATTATGCTAGTTCGCCTTTTCAACCAATATTGGCTGGTTGGCGTTGAGATGGCGTTGACCGGCACTAGCGACAATTTTTTTAATGATATTTTATTTTTCAAATTATTTTATTAATTTTTTATATATTCTTTTTATCCTCCCCCCTCCTTCCTTCTCCCTCCCTCTTCCTTTGGCTTTGGCAACCGACCAAAAGGAAGGGCTGACTAGTCGCCAGACTGAGGTAGCTGGGTGAGTTTGCCCAGCCACTAACGAGGAAAGCCCTCACTATCCCCGGGTCCGGCGAGGGTTTGCCTGCGATTTTTGGCCCGACCATTGGCAAGGCAATCCCTTGCTAGATCCAACGAGGGGGGCCTTGTCATTGCTAGGTCTAGTGAGACGAGCACTCATCGGATTTGGCGGGGGCTCGCATCGCCGGTGGCTAGGGCAAGCTTGCACGGCTACCTTAGTCCGGCGACTAGCCATCCCTTCCCTCTGGCCGGTCATCGAAGCCAAAGGAAGAAGGAGGGAGGAGGAAAAAAAAGAAGGAAAAAAAAAAATAAAATTAATAAAATAATTTGAAAAAAATATATTATTAAAAAAATTTGTTGTCGGTGCCAATCAACAATCAGCCAATTTTGGTCGAATGATTGAACTGGAACATTTACAAAAGATTTATGACTTAATTGACTAAAAAATAAGTTTAAGACTGAATCAATAGGTTTAAGACATTTTTGGTAATTTTCTCATTATTTGAGATAATTTTGACATTTCAAATCCTTATTTGAAACAATTTACTTCAGCCATTATTTAAAAAAAATGATGGCATTTGAGACTAATTTTAAAGTATTCACACAATGTGCATCTAATAATTCATTTGTTAATTAACAATTGAAAAGGCGAGATAGATTGTCACATGCATATTACAAGTATTGTTAGATTTAACTGAGTGTATTAATTATCGTACGTCAAAGCTCCTGTATTATTGTCACAGGCAAATTCAATAGGGCCTAATTCCTGTAAAAGAGTTTGATTGGAACTAAGCCGAGCTTGATCGGTACTTTTCTATGCGCGCATCTCTCTCCTTTTGAGGATCTCTCCCTCGCGACCGATCTGGAGATGCATTCAGGAAAAAGCAGAAAGTTGGACAGGTTCTATAATGCGACAGAAAGGTCGAAGGCATCGGGGAAAAAAATAGAAATCAGACGCGTCTCAACAAAAGACATGTCTGTGACCCAAAAACAAAACAAAACAAAACAAAACATATGTCGACATGTCAATTCCCAAGGTGGTCACAATAATCGACATGTCGACATTTTCCAGACTTTTGCAAAAGGAGAAATGGAGGATTGGAGTGCTTAAAACGGCAGAAAAATGGGGTTAAAAAAGAAAAGAAAAAAGAAATGGAGTGCTCAAAACAGCACGACTTGCTAGATATGGATCCCACTGAAGATATCACGGAGGTGATTATGGGGGGAGAATGACACGGTGTGAGTTGATTGAGGCAATCTGATAAATTCTAGTACAGCACCGGTTATCCAATGTGGTGGTGGTGGATGATGTACAGGAAGCACTCGTGCTCTCCACGGCTGTCCCTAAAGTTTCGCATGTTCGGACAAGAACGGCTTTGTTAGCTGTATATCCGCAGAGTATGGAACCAAAATTTCCACCTTACAATTAACGTAGACTTTTTGCATGCCTTATGCAGTACGGCTATCACATGCAAGACTCTATATATATTCATGTCCAGCGCAGGTATCTTATCATCCACTTCTTAGTATTACACTAAGAAACACACTCGCACTTACAATTGTGCAATGGCATTTTCTCTCAAGAGCGAATTCATTGTTGCCCTTGCTCTAATTCTTAACGCTTGGGCATGGCATGCCACTTCAGTCCGCACATTGCATGAATCCAACATTGCCGAGCAGCACGAGCAATGGATGGCCAAATATGGTCGGACATACAAGGACCAAGAGGAGAAGGAGAAACGCCGGGCGATTTTCAAGAAACACTTGCAGTTCATTGAGGATTTCAATGCATCCGGGAATCGGACTTTCAAGTTAGGCATCAACCAATTCTCGGACTTGACTGATGACGAATTCATTCAGAGCCACACGGGATACTTGGCGTCCAAGCAAGTGAAGTCCCGCAGAAATGCGTCATTGAGCCAACAATATCCGAGTGGGGATGTTCCTGAGAGCATCGATTGGGTGGAGAAAGGCGCCGCAAATCCAATCAAGGACCAAGGCCAATGTGGTAAGAATCTAAACGTCCTGTATGCATCCGATTGTGATATCAAGTTTGACTTCTATTTAGAAATAACTTTTGGAGCCTAGCTTTGTCGAGAATTCAGATACCAACGGTAATAAAATGTGAAAAATACTTTGTATTTACCATGTCGACAAATTTTATGAATGCAGGATCCTGTTGGGCATTCTCAGCAGTCGCAGCAGTAGAAGGAATCACGCAGATCAAAAGCGGTAAACTGCCGGTACTATCCGAGCAACAACTAATCGATTGCGATACTGAAAACAATGGCTGCGATGGCGGTCTTACTGTCGATGCTTTCCGGTACATCATCCAAAACCAAGGAATCACCTCTGAGGATACATACACGTACCAAGAGATGAACCGGATTTGTGACTCAACGAAAGAGGCCCAACAGGTGGCGGAGATCACGGATTTTGCAGACGTGCAGCCTGGTGAGGACGAGCTCCTGAAGGCAGTTGCACTACAGCCGGTCTCGGTCGGAATCGCCGCAGGTGGGCAAGAGTTCCGACGCTACAGCGGCGGAGTGTTCAATGGGGATTGTGGCGAGCAGTTGGACCATGCAGTCGTTGTGGTCGGGTATGGGACGAGTGAGGAAGGAAAGTTCTGGAAGATCCGAAACTCCTGGGGCGAGAGTTGGGGTGAAGATGGTTATATGAGGATTCAAAGAGGTGGTGAAAGTTCTTACGGATTATGCGGGCTCGCATCGCAAGCTTGTTATCCGATTGCATGAGAATAATTAAAAGATATATACACAAAGTACGACCATCGTGAGACCTACGAGTTGCTCCTTTTCTCCTAATTATATATTCGTCTGTCTGTCTTCATTTTTAGCTATATAGTGTGGTACTTGTAAGGAGGCAATTATGTAGCCACTAAGTTATGTGGAGGATCACATATTAATTCCCGTTTTGGAAAGATCTTGATGCCATCAGTACAATTACCCAATATTAAATTATTAACGTCACCTTATCATGAGTTCTAACCCCTTATATAAATTTCTCATACCTATAATCTCATATTAATTAGATTTTGATATTTCATTTTAATCCTTGGATTAGTTAGATTAGATTCAAAAACAAATAATAATACTATTATGTGAAATACTCCTCATTTATGGCCAAAATCTTTAATATAATAGTGATGATGATGAAGATATTAAGAAGATAATTTAACGGTAAGTGTTGTGACCTAAATTTTCCGTGACATGCGTTGAGGCAAAAAAAGAAAAAGAAAAAGGTCTATAGGTATTGCTTAAAAGGCGAGCCATAGGCCATCAGTTTAATTACGGAATTTCCTAAGCTCATACCTCGCGCGAAATTTGAATTTCTCATTTTAACATTCTTTAACAACCCAAGTATGTGTAGGAGTCGTTATTAGCCTGTTGGGGTTAGCTAGAACCCAATTAAGATGTGAGAGGTTGTCTCAATTCTTATGCAACTAGATCTTCTAAGCATAGGGATTTGATTACATTAATGTTACTATTAGTATCTTGTCAGTACCTAACTAGCTGGTTGTTTACTCTAAGTGATCGTACACTGTTGGTTATGTTGATTAAAATCCAAAAAGGTCTTTCAAAGCCGCTACATGAGCATGCAAACATCTTTGTTTTCATTAGGATTCTAACCTAACCCTAACCTATTCTAGAAAAAGAAATAACACTCAATTTATTATAAAGTGGTGTGATAAGTAAACATCTAGATATTGAAAGCAGCTAGATTGGTAAACAGTCAAGCAAACTGACAACTTCTGAGTAAAGTATGAGAAAATAAAGATGTACAAAGAATACCACACGACCTTGTTATGAGCCTCGGGACAGTAACCCTGTGAGCTTAACATTAAAAACTAATTCCAAGAGTTGGGCTAGACTAAGGCAAGCCTAACTCTACTGATTTTAATACATGATTAGACTAACCTAAGCTAAATAACCATTATTCTAAAAGAGTGATTCTTAGTCTTGTTTAAAGTCTAATCTAATTAGGGCCTAAAGTTGTGAGTCTAACCATACTGAACTAAGCTAAACTAAGCTAAACTAGGCTACATTTGCCTTGGACCGCCATGCGTCGGCCTTCAATCATCGAGCTATCGCCGTCTCTTGAGATGTCGCTTCTCGTCCATTCATTCATCATCAATTAGTATATGTCATAAATCAAAGTAAGCAATCACCGAAGTTCATTCAATCCCCAATTGCCTCAAAATCGGCTTTGAAGGCAAACATGCATTTGGATTTTCCCCAATACCACAACTATGAATCCAATAAACATTCATCGCCATTTGCGTTAGCAAAACATTAGGATAAGATAATCAACCCTAACTAAACTCTAATTACCTTCCAAACTGCCCACCGAAAGACACGCATCGAGCTTCTAACGTGTATCTAATCATTCACATGCAAAATTGAATTTAAACGTGCAATTTAGACGAACCAACCAATCAACATGCAACCAAGCTTGGGGACTAATTACAATAAAAGACAAGAAATTGCATTTTCCTAATCCAATTTCTAATTTCTATTTTTTTTAATAAAAGGAGTCGAAGATGCCTTCATTTAATTTTTTATTTTATTTAATAACCCTCTCGCCTGTATTTTTGCTTTTTTTTTAAATAACTTTATCTTTTCATATTTTTAATCTAATTTAATTAAAATTTAAATTAAAAATGTGTTTGGATGAAAATATCTTTGCTTGGTCGGAATATTTTGCTAGCCAAGGAGCTAGTGAGATTAAACTCTTATTTGAAATAGTTAAAAAATTCATTCAAATTCTTATTTGAGAAAATGAGGACATTTCATATCTTTATTTGGAATTTACTCTATGGTAGAGTGTCCTCATCATGTTTGAGTTTTATAAGTTTATTTTGGAGTCAATATGTAGCAGTAGCGATGCGTACATCCATTAACTAGTTCGATCCTATTTTTTAGAGTATGCGGGCATCTGTAAAAATAATATTGAAACCACTTGAAGATACATGATTGCTTCATGTCCACATTTTAATTGAAATTTCGAACTTTCTCTTCCTTGAAATTGAATTATTGATTTCACCAACCTGCGTTTCGTCTTTTGTGGCTCTACTTGTCCTTGCCAAACATGCACTTCCTTTAAAATGTCTTTATCTCGGCAACTCCTTCGATGACTAGGCTATGGAAAGACCGATGTTCAGATTCACTTATTTTATGAAATGTCGATTTTTTTTTTTTTAATCTTTCTTTCTGTCCTAAATCATGGACTTCAACTGCTTACATTTTGTCTTTTGTGGGGTCTTCTGGTTTTCGATCCAGTCGCAGTTCCTTTAAAAATGTGCACCTTAGCACCTCCTAAAACTTTGGAATGTTGCTCTGCAAGTGCAATTCGTGACTTTTATGTCTCATCTCTCATTTTTCCATGGTCCAATCGACGCACTTTGTACGACACCTTTTGCTCAATGGACATTCGAGATTTTGAGGGAAATAAAGATTTGACATCACCAAATTGATACATGTACTATTTTAAAAAAAAATTATTATAAAAAGTTAATTTTGAATAAATTTATCATAAATATATTAATTTAGGATTTTTCAGATATTAATTTTAAAATCTCTACATGTGTAATTTTTTATCTAGTCAATGATGGGGCCCACGAGAAGAAAAATAAAAAGAAAAGGAAGATCATCGTGAGATAAAAGGAAAGAAAGGGAGAAAGAGCACTTCGCCTGGTGAATAGGGAGGAGAAGGAGGAGGAGGAGAAGAAGAATATTTTGATCTAGTCAAAGGACGGGGCCCACAAGAAGAAAAAGAAAGAGAAGACCATCACGAGATAAAAAGGGAAGAAAGGGAGAAAGAGCATTTCGCCCAGTGAATAGAGGGAAGGAGGAGGAGAAGAACAAGAAGCGGAAGGAGAAGAAGAAAAAGATTCCACATACTCTTATTAGACGCCTCACCAAGCCAAATTTACTTTAATTCGCAATGCCCGGATAAGTGCTTATGCCCTTGATTCTTCCAATCATAAAAGTTTTTGGAATTAGGAGTTAAATTTGGGATTAAGCAGAATTTGAACTACAAGCACCGGATAGATACAAGCAATGCTCGGGACATGGTTATCGACATTTTATGACACTCGATCTTAACGATACATATCCGTTGGGTTAAATCGATGAAATACCGAATTGTAAGCAAATAATGGGTAGTCATTTTGGAAACCATCGATTCGATACATCTCTATTCATTTTGTCGATTCACGGTTCATTATATTTCACACATTAAATGATTAGTTTTTATCTTAGTTCATTTTTATCATAATTTCACAACAAATAGTTGAGAATCTGTAAACTACATACCTGCCAAACATAATGCATAGACACTCTTTCTTTTCTCTCTGTTTTTCTTTTAACATTCGAATCAAGATCATGGGCACTTGAAATCGAGATACATTTACTCCAGAGCTTTTTGTTTTGCAGTTATTCATGAAATTACGGGGCTGCGAGTAGATTAATGCTGTTGCACACCATCAAATTCACTTTCAATATCATCCTCATCATTTCATGTATGTCTCAATCGGTAACGTCATATACCTTTTTGCTAAATCGAGTTCAGAAAAAAAAAATTCGTACACGATATTTCAATATAGGATGCAAGTTTAAAGCAGGAGATTATTTCTACTTGATAAATCTTTCAACTAATAGCCTTCGGTAATTGTCATATTCCTCAAAATTTGCAAATTATGCAAGCATATAAGCACATGTCATGACTTTTTATTGATTTCAAGCCTTCTCGGAATGCATAAAATGCAGCAACGCACAAACTTAGGTCTTCACTTTATCGATGTAAATTCAAATTGTGTTGTTATAATTACCGTATATCAACATCGTCAAGTCATATAATATAAAATGCCATTGCTGGCCCATTTTCTTACGATTCGAACTTTTAAGATAATTTGTCTAACACGGTATAAGACAAACCTCTAATATCAAAGCACGGGTCAAGGATTTAAATCCCTACACTCCTTAATTTTCTCCTACTCGTTATTCTCATTATTCTGTCTATTTTCCTTTTCCGCAATTATCCTCTTAAATCGCATGCTATAAATACATTGAGTGCCCACGTTCTAATAATTTAAACTTTTAGGAAAATATGGTTTGTCTCACAAAGGTTATTTTTACATACAATGACTACTGGAATATGTGAAAAACGGACATTAACTGAAGCAGAAATCAGGAAAAAAATAAATGAGAAAGAAAAAAAAAGAATTTTACTCTATCATAAAATGAAGAAAAGATGACCGGCATAGTTGACGATTCTTTCTCCGATAATAATGGAAATGGATAATTTGGTGGCTTATCCCAGATACGAAGAAAGCCCATATTGAGCTGATTTGACTTATTCCTTCTCAGGGTAAATTTTTTTTGCCTCCCCACCAAAAATATCGCTTAGACCGATCGAATTTCACATGAGTCGAGTTCCAATTTCACCACAGTTGTCATCATTTTGTCTAAATCTGATTTTGGCAGACGACATTCCACGATGAGAAAATGATACGCTGGCAAGAAAATCCAGTCGGGGAAAGCAAGGGTACATCAGAATGGCACGTAATGTGGGTGGTACCCTCACCCACTGGCAAATGTGGTATAACGATGGAGTCCTCGTACCCCCGTCGAGAGGAACCAAAATCCATTACTTCATTATCCGCATGTAATTTTACATTTCTTTCACTCAAAACAGTGTGGCTTTGGCGAAGGCTTTTCATATTGAGGATGCATCTGACTTGACCTTGAACATATGAAAGTTAATTCTAACAAGTCCTGTGTCGTTCTTTCTAATTTGTGTTTGTGCAACAGAGCAAAGACAATCCACTAGGAGTCGTCAAGGTAGAAAAGGAGTGTGCCCAAGCTCTGCCGAACCAGGCGAACCTGAACTCCTCGCCGGCCTGTGGTGAGGCGGGCAAGGCTCCACCTCACACGAGGCCAAATCTAGCGATGGCAAGGCTCGAGCTCGCCCAGTTCGGTGGAGCTCTGGCTCACTAGCCTTGGCAGAGCTCGGGCTTGCATGGATCAACCGAGCCTCAAGCTCGTCGATTTGAGTCTTGGTCAGTCACTAGGCAATCAGCCGTCGCCGAGGCACGTGGCGTGGAGGAAGGAGGAAGGAAAAGAAAAAGGAAAAACAAAAACAAAAGAAAAAGAAAAATTTTAAAATAATAAAAATTAGACTTTTAAATATGAAAAATTAAAATTCAATTTTTAAAAATATATAACAATTAAGATTAAAAAATTTAGTCGATTAAAAAATTAAAAATTCGATTTTTTTAGTAGTTTTTCCCAAAAAAAAATCAAATACCGAACAGTGGAAAATATTTTCTACTCCATTTTCGGATTTTAGCCGAATACTGAAAAATATAATCATTTTTTTGAAAAATGACTTCTTGGAAAACATTTTTTGGAAACGTTAAATTTTTTGTGAAACGAACAGACCACAAACGGAGCCTAAGGATCCGTTCATTTTGCGGAAAATGTGCTATTTCCAAAAAATATTTTCAGAGGTCATTTTCTAGGAAAATGACAATCTAGTGTTCAACTAAAACCTGAAAATGTTTCGGAAAATAGTTTCCGGTATTCGGTATGGAAAATATTTTCTAAGACTTCACCACTTAAGCACGCATCACTTACCGACCTATAAATCCATCAAATATGAATTTTCCTTTAAATCCAGGCAAACTTACTTCATGTCTTTGTTCCCTCATTGTCGCCAAACGTTCATTTTTAAAAAGAAGCAAAAGAGAAAAGAAGCAAAGCATGTACAGCCCTAATGAGAGTCCTCCAGTTGAGTGGCATATTCTTCCCATGCGTCTTTTGTCTTCTAATAAACAAAAGAAAAAAGAAGCAAAGTATGTAGAACCTTTGCTTGAGCAATGTACAATTGCAAGGTAGAGTAAATAAAGAAAATGATAAGCAAGAATGCAAAGCACAAGCTTGAGATCGATGAGCTCGAGAGCAACGGCCAACGACTAGCCAAGAAAGAAGAAGATGAGAAACAAAGAAAAGAAACAAAAAAAAAAAGAAAAAAAAAAAAAGAAAAGAAAAGAAAAGAAAAGAAAAAGGAAATTAAAAATAATTCGAATTAAAAAGAAAAAGAATTAAAAAAGAATTCAAATAAAAAAAGAAAGAAGAGGAAGAAATGGGAGGAGGAAATGAGGATTTGTAGAGGTGTAAGATAAGAGAGATAAGTGAGGAAAATGTTTTTCACTTTTCAAAAGTGGAAAACATTTTCCCATAAGAAGATTTTTTTCCTTTTATTAAAAATATTTTCCTTAAGGAATTCATTTTCCATTAAACGAATGCTGGAAAATCCAGAAAATGTTTACCTGGAAATTATTTTTCACGAAACGAATAGAGCCTGAGACTTCACTTAACCATGCTATTTTTGGGGTCAAAACGTCTATTATGTGTTGACGAAAAATTATACGAATAGCAAATTTACTGTAGTAATCTGTGAAGCAATCTCATCCCATGCGAAAAACTTTGTCATGTCATATCTTCGCCAAAGTTTGATTTGAGGGAGCTTATAGTCAAAAGAAAGCTCCTCTAAAATTGTACCATGGACACAAAGCTAAAGTGTCGCAACTCGCAAGCTTGGGAAAGAGGTAATTGCTTGGGATTCTGACTGATTCAATGTAAGCTCCTCGGACTAGTTGAATTCTAGTTAGTTCACGCCAAAACGAGGGGATTCTCGAGAAATTCCTTAATTATTGTCCAACTGAAACAATTTCCATTAAAAATGTCATCTCATCCTCAAATCTTGTTTCCGCATTCTATTATGAGAGATACATATACTTTCTTTCTCAATTTTGATATTATTTTGGATCTTTTCCGTTTCAGATAAAGTCATTCACATAATTACCTGGCGGAAGAAATTGTATATGTCAAGAAAATCAGCCTGAAGCATTTTTGCATAGTGAAATTCATTAGATAAAGTAAGATTGGGTTATCGATTACTCATCGATTGGGTTATCGATTACTCATCGATTTCTTATGTTTGAATAAGATGGTCAAATTGAAGATTAATTAACTTTGTCTATTGCTTGCTTTTCTTCATCTTCGTGCAAGGAATACGAACTTCATTTTCCAGCAAAAGGAGCAAGGCAAGAATAAAGAAAAAGAGGAAGAAACCAAAGGGAAATGCGCTCGGGAGGGCATTGGCTACGATAAAACTTCTCGGGATTGTTTATTTCTGGCATCGATATTAAAATAATGCGGGGGAGAGAATCCGGATTTCATTTTCCAACAAAAGGAGCAAGGCAAGAATAAAGAGAGAAAAGGACAAAGGAAAATGCACTCAGAAGTGGGGTCGACCCCGTTGGATCTGACTTGGGTGAGGTCGACCCACGTATTCGCAGGCAACCTTGGTGAGAGCTCCCCTTGCCAAATCCGACGAGGCCGGCCCTTGCCCAAGCTAGGGTAGCCTCATTGGATCTGGCCTGGGCGAGGTAGACATGTGCCTAGGTAAGGGCAGCCTCGGCGAGGGCTCACCTGGTTGGGCGGAGCCCTCTCCTGGGTGGTGCCCGATGAGGCCACCCTAGCCTAGGTGAGGGGAGCCTCGCTAGAGTTGCCCTTGCCCAAGTGTTGGTCGGCCTTGCCTAGGATCTGAGGCCGGCCCTTCCCAAGTCTCCACCTCGCCTTGGCCAATGGCCGATTGTTGCCTATCACCCGGCCGCCACCAAGAGGAACAAGAAAGGGAGGAGAGAGAAAAAAGAAAGGAAAAAACTAGAAAAATAATTAAAAAATCAGAAAAATGATAAAAAAAAAATAGAAAAATAATTAAAATATTATTAAAAATTATCTATGTTAGCAGATTGGTGTCCACGTCAACAAAATCTAGCTAAAATAAGCCGAAAGGACTAAATTGGCACCAAACTAAAAGGTTTATGACTAAATTAGCACTAGTTCAAAAGGCTTAGAACTAAATTTGCAACATTAAAAAAAGTTTAGGACTGAATTGGCATAAATCAAAAAGTTTAGGATTAAATTAATATTATTAGGTTTAAGATTAAATTGACACAAATGCAAAAGGTTTATTACTTTTTTATGACACTTTTCCCTAAGATTTGCATTGGGTATGGTAAAACTTCTCAAGATTGTCTATTTCCGACACCAAGATAAAAATAATGCTGAAGAGTGAATTGTGTAAATTTCATATAATACTATATTATGATGTAGAGTGCGTGGCACTATTTATAAGCATTATGAAATGACTATGTTAGATAATAAGATCTCAATTACAATCAATCAGAAATATGGGCCGATATTTGCATAATTCCAAGAGATATGAAGAATTGAGAGAATTACGGAAAATATCCAATATATATAACATCCCTCAAACTCCAAGTGACGCAAAATCAGTCATTTGTGGATTAAAGAAAAGATTGAAAAAAGCGCTTAGGTGGATGTGCCTTTATGAAGACTGATCAATGTTAGAGAACAAGTCCTGCAGGCTATGTTGTTATTGGTTTGCTAAAGAGAGAACTGGCAAACTTGTGTAGGCTAAGCATGGTTGTGGTTGAGGCTATGCAACTGTAGCATAGGCTAAAGTGGCTAGTGTCTTTGCAAGAGGCTGACATGGTTGCGTGGTAAACTACAAAGAGAATTGTGTAATTTATATGTATTATAATATGTAGTGATGAATAGTGTATGAGCCTATTTATGAAAAAGTGTTAGAAAAATCTTAAACCTATTGCATTGGTGTCATTATATTCGTAAACCTTTTAATTGTGTCAATTTAAGTATAAATTTTTTTTTATCTAGAAGCAATTAAGTTTTTTTTTTTTTTTTTTATAATTTTAGTCGGATATTGCTAACGTAGACTTTGTTGTTCTACTTGATTGGCATGACATGAACATTTTTAATAATATTTTGAAAATTTTAGAATTTTTTAATTGTTTTCTTCTTTTTTTTTCCTTTCTTTTCTCTCTCTTTTTTTCCTCCTCTTTCCTTTGATGGCTGGTGATGCTGCCAAGGCCGACCAAGCATGTGCAAGGGCTGGCCTCCCCAAATCTGGCGAGGCTACCCTCGTCCTGGATTTTAAAAAAAAAAATTAAAAAATTAAAAAATTATTTTAAAATGTTTATGTCAATGCCGATCGTGCCATATATTACATCAACGCCAGTCGTGTCATATAAGATGACCATTGTCCATGTTAGTAATATCCGACAAAAATTAACATAAAAGACTAAATTGACACTAGGTTAAAAAAATTTAGACTAAATTGATGCAATTAAAAGAATTATGACTAAATTAGCCCTAAACCTTAGGACTTTTCTGACATTTTTTCTGTCTATTTATAGGTTTTATGAGATGACTATATAAAATAATAAAATATTGCAACAATCATAATCAATCATGAAATGTGCAACCAAGAGATTTCGGTATGATTAAGAGAGATATGGAGAATTGAGGGACATATGCAAAATTTCCTAGATATACATCCCTGACAAAGAGAACTCTAGGAATCAGAACGTTTTCCTATGCCATTACCTAACGAAATTGTATTGGATATGTCTCCTTATTGGGGTCTGTTCGTTACTCTTGGAATTTCGAGAATTCCAAAGATAAATATGCCCACAATAACAAATTTATATATACTCTAATTTAATTTATCATTCGTTAGTATATAACTTAATATCACTTAAGATATATCCAACCATTAAAAAAAATGTGTTGTGTGAATTCAACTTACGTTTTGTCTTTCGCGTGGCTTCTTGTCCTCGCTCTTCCTTAATATACAAACTTTTCAAACCAGTCTTATATATAACTAACACTAGTTAATTAATTTATTTTTAAAAATTTTTTCTATGAGAATGGGTTTTCCAATTGTCCATATTTGATCTCACGATTGATGATGATCGATAAATAGGCGACAGTTGATAGTCATCGTCGGCGATCCAAAGGCTCATAAAGCCGTCCGCGACTTTGCCGCATGTGAGACGAGCCCTCTTTAGTTTTCAATTATTGAACTCAGAAATAGACTAGACCATGTAACACACGACCGTCACCAGAACTTGCCGCTACAGCTTGTTCAAGACCTTTTAAAAATCTCTATATTTCCCTCACATTTTTCATGGATACCCTACACTTCTGATATCCTTTCAATTCTCTCTCTTGCTATTGAAATTCCAGCAAGAAAGTCACAGAGATTTTACAATATAACTCGTCATGGACAACAATCAAGGAGGTCAACAAGCAACCGCCGACGTACATACGATCGAGATCGTGGAGGGGGCATTGGCTTCCATATTAGAAGATATGAAGGCAGAGTTAAAATGGTTGAATGAATCAGCAGGCCAACATATCTCTAGCATCTTCAGAGTTCCTCATGTGGCAGCATGCTGGCCTCGAATAGTCTCTATTTGCCGTACCACCATGGGGAAAAGCAGTTGCAGAGGCTTCAGGAGTACAAGGGAAGATACCTCCAAACCATGCTGGACCGAACTCAACCGGCGGGTGTCAACCTTCTTGAGGAACTCATTGCCACGGTGGCGCCCAAAGTAAAAATGATTCGGCAGTGCTACTTGGAGAGCACCAACAATTTCAGAACTCTGATCTTGTGAAAATGATGGTTCTTGACGGATGCTTCATCATTGAGTTCTTCCGTCAAATCAAAGGAGACATACAGTCCGACGATATCCTACCAAACGATTCATACACGCTCGTTTCTCTTAGGCAGGACCTTGTACGGCTTGAGAACCAGGTCCCGTACTTTGTGCTTGAGGATTTGTTTGAAACAACGAATGTTGGGAAACAAGAGACCAGCTTTACCACTCTTGCCCTCAAATTCTTTGACGGCGTTATGGAAAGACCTGAATGTTTCTTGGACAGAGACAGCCGTCCCAAAAAAGAACATTTGCTTGATTTACTTCGTCAGAGATTACTTCCTGCGAAGGAACAAAACTATAGCCCACCAGAGGACAGCTCGTCCTTTGAATTGCTCGGTTCTGCTTCCAAGCCTAATCAAGCTGGAATTGCATTTGTGCAGAGCAAAGCCAGCACCTTCCTGGAGATCAAATTTGACTCCAAAAGTGGAATCCTGCATATTCCAAAACTAACGATCAGTGATACTCTCCAATGCATCCTCCACAATATAGTTGCTTTTGAACGGTGTTTTGTCTCTCGCGACCAACACTTCACTGCCTATGCCATGCTCATGGGATCACTCATTGACACAGCTGACGATGCACGACTTTTGAGCGACTGTAGAGTCATGTCAATGAACGGCGTGACCAAGGAGGGTGTTGCAGGCTTCTTCCGCCATGTCAGCAAGGACACTAGTTGGGACGTCACGAGGAGCTACCTAGAGTCGGAGATTGCGGGAGTGAACAAATATGTTAGGAATCAACAGATCCGTGTTTTCTTCACCCAACTCATATATACTCCTTGTCGCTACACATGGTCGACTATAGCTGCCATAGTGATGCTTACAGGTGCGATCCAAACTGTGTACACTATGTCGCAATACTATCAACGCATATAGCGGGAAGGGTCTAGAAGCTGCATCTTCCATATTTTTCATTACAAGTATTGACTCTGTTTTCAGTGAATCTTTTGAGTTAATATTTTCCTTGTAGCCAAATCAATCATTGAAATGGTGGACAAATAGTTATCATCGTCAAAGTGCTCATCACTAGGGGAGAGCATGCACAGGCGATCTGGTTCCCCAGGAATCCGAAACTTACCCAGCCTTAGCCCTAGCGACTAAGCCAATTCCATGGAATTTATGACTGGATCGGCCAGTCAGAGACAGTGCAATTTTCTCCCAAAATTTTCAATTTATGAAGTTTAATTGACTAAACCGCATTCTAGTACTGAGAAAACCAAGGTTGCATGACAGAAACAAGTGAACTGGTGCAACACCATCTTTATTTTACTAGCCAGAGTCTAAATACTTGTGTGACAATTACATAAACCTTTCCACCCAAGAAAAGCACAAGGTATCCAAATATTAACATTTCAAGACTAGCGTGAAGCAGCTAGTGTGTGCAAGTCTGTCTTTGTCAACTTATTCCGAGTTGTCTGCTCCAAATACCAGAGTTGTCGCCCAATTCACCATAGAACCTACTCCTCCAGGTAACTACCATCATGAGATAAGTCGAATGCCAAACTAGCCAACTCACGAATGCCGTGTGTAATATTCCCCTAGCGTCCTACGTAGAAGAACGTTTGCATAAGTGACAATTATTAATTAGGACTATTTCAAAAGTACGTGCGCATCAAAATCTGGGTATTAGGAAAGAAAACCATGAGTGTGGCATTGTAGTACGTCATGTAACTTATACTGGCGTAAATCGAGGAGTGCCTTGTAACGCCCAACAGGGGATTTGGGAAGATTTAAGTGACTTGACAAACTCCGAGCGTCCAACACCTGTGGACCAGACTAGGAGACCGTATGGAACATCTGTAGCATCATTCAGCGCGATTTTCTTCGCGTGCGCCTCTTTCACTGGGCCTCTTTTAAGACGAACTCCAGACTAGCATTGCAAGCATAAGATCAGCAGCGAAATGAGCAGCTAGAAATGATGACGGTAACTTGAAAAAGAAAATCAACACCCTGGTTAGATCATTAATCTTTGAGAAACTGGAGGTGAAAACAATGAGCATCTTCTTCTATTTTTGAAATTTTGAAGGTTGCTCTGTAAGTGCAATTCACAAGGTTGAAGAAATAAGGTACCTGGATTTTCAGAGAGCACGAAGTTCAACAAAAGCTTCTTCCCGATTTCTTGGGCATGATTCACCTCACGAAGCAAGTAGGCCTGTTCCTTGAGACCCCTTAAACTGATAGTCAAGGGCTCGGCTCTGACTGCGATGACCAGCTTGTTCGTATGTGAACTTAAACTGGTAAAGGCTCTCGAGGCAGTGCAACCACTTTACAGTACACCTGATCATTAAGGGACGGGATTTAGAAAAAGAGAAAATCCTAAAGGAAAAACTTACTGGATTTGCAACAACTAGTGTCAATTGACATTTCTTACTGGTGCATCTTCGGTTCCATCATGTTGAGGAAATGGAATTTTACGTTATTTCACGTACTTAAAACACTCTTCAACTTGTCTGACACTTGGACAATACATGTCGATATTTGTTAGTATATTTGATTTGCCAAGTATGCGCAAATAAGACTTTTATAGCTGGGGATCTCGACGCAAATGCAAAAGTATGGACAATGCATGTCGGTGATTGTTTACACAGTATATCGTAAATTTCTGATATTTGTGGATTTCTAATTGAAGAACATGGAGGGAAATTCCAGCTGCACATCCCGAATAATCAATCAATACATGCAAGATAAAACTGACCTCATCCTTGCAGGAAAAAGTATAATCAATATACAATAGCCAGATATTCAACTTACTTCATGCTTGTCAGCGTCAAATTCCAGTGCAGGAAGCCAAAAAGAAGTATGAATGGAAGTTACTACAGGAGGAGACTGTATCTGGCTAATGGCTCAGCAGCTGAACCGAACTCGAAAGTTTGACAGAAGAAGGGAAGTGAAAACCATGTGATTTTAGGGTGAAATGCACATGATATCGATACTCATTCATATCAAGCCCCTTCATAAACCGGCAAGCTGCCTAACTGGTACCAAGAACGACCTCTCTCGGTTCTTCTCCGGGCTGACTCGGTTCAAGACTTGGATGTCTAAAGCTCTCAAGCAATGAGAAAATTTCTTCTGATTTTCCATAAGCAAATAAAAGATGAAAAATAGCCCATATTTCTTGGAGGAAAGGCGTCAACTGTAACTGACTCATTCAACCAAAGGCTCATTCTTTTGTGCAACAGCCAAATTTCATTGGACTACCCTCCTAACATCCACACCAGATGCAAGTCTCACAAGCGTGAGCAGATGCTTGGAGTTTTTCTTGGTCTGCCATGACCAAGAACAGTGAAAAAAGAATGTCAACAGAGACAAATGGTATCCTTCAAACAATTAAAGTTGTAAATTTACTTGGCAAAATTCCTCTCTTTACGAGTCAATTGTAGAAATGAAGTTCATTTCACCTTCTTTGTGATAGGATGGACACCCAAAGATAAGAAGAGCAAAAGGAAAGAACAGAGTTTTTCTCACCTAGAAATTCTATTAATCCCTCAAGGTAAATCACGTCAAGGGTGTTGGGAAAATATGGTTTTGAATTGGGTAGAACAATGAAGTCAGATCTTTAGAGTGCTCGAGTCGGACTTTGAGGCGTGATATCACTTTCTTTAAGGATTTATTTGCCCCACAAAATTGCTAATGGTCACCGGCAAATTTCTTCCAGTATACAACAAAGTCTCAGATGAGAATACTCGATAGCAATTCTAGTATTTCTCAATAATCTCTCATGGGAAATAATTGGAAAAAATGGCTGTTAAACAATGAAAGAAGATATATGTTTTATCTCAAAATAAACGTATTTATCTTTTTCTTTCAAATAGAGGCAACTCTTCAAAACGTTGCAAAAGAAAAAGACAACCTTTTGTGAACAAGTATGTCTCAAAGGTTACGTTGAAAAGACATAAAAAATTCGAAATTAAATAAATAAAAAATAAAAAATAACCGTAACTTTTCGTTAACAGTTACACTGTTTCAACAAGACTTTATAGTTAACTTTTGATAAAAATAAATCCAAATTTTCAATAAATAAAATTAACGATCGTCGGTTAGTGCCAAATCTTGTCCACGTGCGCACTCACATCTTTTCGATGTGGGACAAGGCACCTATTCATTTGTTTTACAAACAAATTACCAATAATCCCCCACTTTTGTTTATAAAACAAAAACAAAAAATAAAACGTTAGAAATATACAGCCAAAATTTCCGTGAGATTAATATACATACATAAAGGTCTCTTTCGAGTTAAACCTTTACTTAGTAAGTATCTCAAAGCTCTATCAAAGTGACAAGTAGCTCGGCTTTAAACTTGTACTTTTATATAATAGAATCGGACATACCGCACATACACTAACCTCTTGTTTCAGCGAGAAGTTCTGTATTACTTCGCACTATTATGGCATTGTGCTTGATCCTGTTTCATGAGCTCTCTAGAAAGCAACCCTAACTTTTGTAAGAAACGGCACCACTTCTTAGCTCATATAGGTGAAGTATCTACCATGTGTTTTTGTTACAATTAACACATTACAAATTTGTATCATACTTCATTAAGAATTCAATTCAGCCTACAAAACGTAACAGACGATACTGACTTCTCATATCGGGACTACGTCGGTATCAAACAATCACATTCAATAACTTGTTCTTACCCATTAAACCTTGTAACTAGTGATGTTCTAGAAAAATGTTGGGTTACCATTATTGGTGATTTCAATTAAAGGGTTTTAGCCCCGTTTCTTATGAGATCATTATTACCATGTCTCTTGGTAAAGCCTTTGTCAAGGGATTGACTAGAGTATTACTTGACCTCACGTAAACAATTGTTATGGTACCATCTTTAATCAATTGTCTCATACATTCATGTCTCATATTAATATGTCTAGACTTACAATTATATGTGCTTCTATAGGCTCTTGCTAAAGTAGCCTGACTATCACAATGGATAGAAATAAGAGGCATATGTCACAGCCCGAAAGTTAGCATGTCCAAGAGGGTTCCATGGCACGGGCATGACACGTGATGAACCTCGACCTATGTTCCCGAGATGTAAAGTATTCTCCTAGGGGCGGGTGATACTGTATTTGTACGCATACGATATAAATGCGAGTAGCTGGTAGCTGGCTATAAATGCTAGTGGTTGGTAGATGGGGAGGTGCAATCTCCACCGTTAGATCTAAGGGAGATCTATGGCTAGGGTTTGCCTTATACTTGTATATAAAGGGGTGTCCTCCCTCATTGTATTCTCATTCACAACATATATGAAAATCCAGAGCTTCTCTCTCATCAAGTGTTTCTCTCTCTAGAAGCTCGTTGTTAGTCGAGTGTGAAAGGCTGCTTAGGGGTAAAACCTTAAGGCCGCACGAGTGAATCGAGAGTTGATCGATCGGCCCGTGACAAGTGGTATCAGAGCTGATTTGCGATCCAAGCGCAAGTGCAATGGATGATCCACGATCGGGTGAGGCGTTAGTCTTGGGTGATGACTGCGCTGATCGTGGGCGGAACGCCGAGAAGGGCAGTGTCTGGGGGAAGAAGAACCGTGGTGGTTCGAAGGAGCCTGTGGGGGATCTTGACAACAGATAACGAAGCTAGAGTTGTTCGTCTTCGATGTCCAAGGATCGCCGATGACCCGACCTGGGCCGTGGATGGAGTTGACGCCGGAAGAGAGGAGTTGGTTACGGAAGTGCAAGAGCTCAAGACCGGCATGGGAAAACTCCGCCACGAGTTGCTGGGGACCATACAGGAGGAACTAGCGCAACGGTACGAACCCTTGGAAGCCGCAATGGCGGCCATGCGTGTAGAGATTGCAAAGCTTATGGGTAAGCTCGCTGAAGCACAAGCTGCACGCGTGAACAGTGTCATCACGGTGCAAGGTCCACGAGTGGACACGCCGAAGCCAAAGGAGTTCCGGGACTCGCGGGTGGCCAAGGATGTGGACAACTTTCTGTGGTACATGGAGCGATACTTCTAGGCCATGGGAATCAACGACGACCAAACTCGGGTAAACACTGCATCAATGTATTTAGCTGATAGTGCATTATTGTGGTGGCATCGCCGGTCGGATGATAGGTGTGGGAATCCTATCACGACTTGGAATGGTTTTGTCGAGGAGTTCCGACGGAACTATTTGCCTGCTTACGCGGAAGAGGAAGCTCGTGACGAGCTGAAACGTCTCGAGCAGAAGAGCGGTGTGCGCGACTACATCAAGCGGTTCTTGGAGTTGCTACTCCAAATCCCCTCGATGAATGAAGTCGAAGCGTTTCACCAGTTCATGGGTGGTCTCAAGCCATGGACGAAGCAAGAGCTGAAGCGGTACAACGTGGGAGATCTCACTACGGCCATGACCGTAGCCGAGTCGCTCGTGGAGTACAAGGCGTCGCCTTCCACATCCCGACCGGACACCCGTCCAAGGGATAAAGGCACTGGTGGGGGAGATCGGGGTAGATTCAACAATCGCCTGACTGGAACTAGACCACCGAATGGTCCTCACCCTCATCGGGCTAATGCAGGACAAAACGGAGGTGGACAAAGGAAGGTACGCTCATACAGCTGTTTCTTTTGTGATGGTCCGCACATGGCACGAGATTGCCCGAACAAGGCCAAACTGGCCGCTCTTTGCAAAGAAGATGAGCCTAGGGACGAAGCACGGCTGGGGTCGATGCGACTCCTTAGCACGATCAAGGCCAAGAAGGCGAAAGAACCTAAGGGCTTGATGTTCGCAGACGTGAAGATCAGAGTGACCAAGATGAGTGCACTCGTGGACACGGGAGCATCCGACGTCTTCATCTCAGAGGAAGCCGCGAAGAAACTTAACCTACGGGTTGAGAAAGGAGCAAGTTGGCTCAAGACCGTAAACTCAAAGGAAGTCCCTGCGATCGGGGTTGCAAGGGACGTGGAGCTACAACTCGGGTCATGGAGAGGCAAGGAGAGTCTAGAGGTAATTCCACTTGACGACTACGATATTGTCATTGGAATTAAATTCCTAGATAGAATCCATGCTGTTGTAGTTCTATTTGCGGAATGTATATGCATGTTGGACAAGACTAGTCAATGCGTGATTCCGGTTCATCGTGAGTCGGATCGTGATCGGAAGATGATCTCGGCCATACGACTCACCAAAGGAACAAGGAAGGGAGATGTGACCTTCCTGGCGGCCTTGAAGATCGAGGACGACAAGGGTGAAGGGAGAAAAGTCCCGACGGAAGCAACCCAAGTCCTCGACACGTTCAAGGATGTCATGCCTTCGGAACTGCCGAAGAAGCTGCTGTCGCGACCTCTTTTTTTCTCGGCGCCCGCAATCGGGTACGAGCGCCTAAGGAGGCTAATGGCTCGGCTAATTTTAATTATGTCCGGACTCTCCCAAGTCCACCAATTCACGACTTAAATAGTTTGAGTTTTTAACCTATAAATCATTTTTTAAAATGGAGTAGCCACTAATTGATTTGGAGTGGGTCGATTAGAAACCCAAGCGAAGTATCGGGAGAAATACCCGCTCTGCGCAACCAAAGAAATTAGGATCGGGGACTTGATTATATTAGTTAATCACTAATGCCCTTTCGGTACCTAATCTTGTTTAAACCCTAAGGCTTTTTGGATTTTTGAGAGATTTTCCATGCATTTTTGGGAGGAAAAACATTTTTGAACATAAAAGGGATTTTTTTGGTATTTTTGGAAAAATACAAGTCTTTTTGGCATTTTTTGAATTTTTGGCATTTTTTGGAAAATAAAATATTTTTTAATATTTTTCAAAATATTTTTGGAAAATAAATTATTTTTTAATATTTTTCAAAATATTTTGGAAAATAAATTATTTTTAAATATTTTTCAAAATATTTTTGGAAAATAAATTATTTTTTAATATTTTTCAAAATATTTTTGGAAAATAAATTATTTTTTAATATTTTTCAAAATATTTTTGGAAAATAAATTATTTTTGATTTTTCTCGATTTTTTAGAAAATAAAACATTTTTCGACATTTTTTTTAAATATTTTTCGATTTTCTGAAATTGAAACATTTTTTAATATTTTTTTGAAAATAAAACACTTTTTGATTTTTTTGAAAATAAAATATTTATTTTTTATTTATTATAATTATTTTATATTAAAATAACAAAATAAAACCGACCCGGGTCGGATTCGCGGGTTGGGTCCGACCGGGCCATGACCCAAACGCGGAAGGGTCCGCATTGCGGGCCGACTCGGATTTTTCATCTTTTTATTTATTTATTAAAACGACGCCGTGGCGGGCGTTCGGGGACACCCGGCCCGGCCCGATGACCCGGCTCGACTACCTACTCCACGACCCGGTTCGCCGGAACCCTACCCGACCGGCTCCGGCACACGACCCGACTCGCGGCCGCCCCCTGATCGCAAACCCTACCCGATTTTCCGGGTCCGGGTCAGCTCGCGCTCCGGAAAATCACAAACCCTAGGGTTTTGCGAATCTGCGGCGCCTGGAGGGAGACCGCAAAACGATACGGCGGCGACGATGGCCCACGGCGGCGACGGCGGCGGCGATGGGAACCACGGACGCCGACGCCCGGCGGAATGGGGTGCGATGGGCGGCGACGACGGCGATGGTTTTTACCTTTTCTTGAACGGAGGCGATGACGGCGACGGCGGGAGTTGATCTACGATGGTGGCGGCCACGGCGAGGGCAGACTGCTGGTGGACGACGACGGCATCAGCGAGGCTTGGGCTCAGTCGATTTGATCGAGGCTCTCTCTCTCGGGCTCAGGCTCGCTCTTTGAGCTTCGGAGGAGAGGCAGCTCGAGGGGGACAGCAGCAGCAGATGGCGTCGGGATCTCAGTTGGGGCAAACGGCGGTGGCACAGCGTCCGGCGGCAACAACAGCGGCTAAAAAAGACCAGATCTGAGGCGCAAATCTCGTGAAACCCTACCCTCGACCTCAATCTTCTCTCACTCAGGCCAGATTCGAGACTCCACCGGCCGAATCTGACCTTCTCGAGGTCGCTTGCCGCCTGCCTTCCCGAAGTCTCTCGGTGGAGGGTGCGCCGAGCTCGCGACTCGAGCTCTCTCTGCGCTCGCCCTTCGATCCTTCCCGATGTCTCTCGGTGAAGGATCTCCGAGCTCGCCACGCCTTCCGACGATGCTTGCGGCCACCTATTTATAGGCGAAGGAACTCCGGTCGACGGAGGCTCGGCTCGCCGGCCTCCTGGCTTGCCCATCGGTTCCGCTCGGCTGAACCGGTGTCCCATCGAGCTTTCCATCGAAGCTCGCTCAACATTAATGGCGCCTGCGATCTTATCCCCTCCGGCCGACGTCGGCCTACACTCCTCGGCCGTAGGCCGTCCTTCGCGCGTCGGCCTCCCTCGCGCGCGTGAGTTGCAGCGGCGAAGGAAAGGGAAGGAGGAAGAAGAAGAGAGAAAGGGGCCGGGCCGGGGGTGAAGGAAAATGGGCCGTAGGGGCCACGCGGAGGGAGAAGAAAAGGAGAAAAAAGATGGGCTGGGCTTTTGCTTTGCTTTTTTTTTTTTTGCTTTGTTATTTGTTTATTAATTATCTTATTTATCCGAAATGACAAAATAAAATAAAAACTTAATTAATAAAATTAACCTAATTAAAATTGAGGTGTCAACAGCTGCCCCTCTTTGAAGGTGAGCTCGCGAGAGGTTGCATTCAAAGACAGATTGATGCCTCAATTTTACCCATGCATGCGTAGTAGATTATATTTTATTTGGGACTTATTATTCTATGCGGAAAAGAGCAATATAACTTTACATATACTAAGACAAGATAAGAAGATACCTATAGTTACTACGGAGTGAGTGAGATAGGGTGTGAACCCCGAGTTTTGGCAAGTATCAAGGCGTCATCTTACCTGGTGATATGAGGAGGTTGCTTTTCCAGGGCTCGAACCATTCTTCGGTCACCTGTTAAAACAATCAATGATTTGTCTAGGACCTGAACCTTTTTTTAGTCGCCTTGACGGGAGACTGCTCCTCCAGGACCCGAACCATTCTTCGGTCGCTTGTTGGAGTAATCGGTGGTTTGTCTCGGACCCGAACCATTCTTCGGTTGCCGTGACGGGAAGTTGCTTCTCCAGGACCCGAACCATTCTTCGGTCGCCTATTAAAACAATCCATGATTTGTCTAGGACCCGAACCTTTCTTCGGTCGCCTTGACGAGAGATGCACCGACCTTTCTCAGGGCATCTCATTTGTGGGTGCCTGATTTGTATCGAGGACACCAATTGATACCCGACCTTTCTCAGGAGATGCGCTGACCTTTCTCAGGGCATCATATTTGTTGGGGTGTCTGACCTTTGCCAAAGATACTAGTTGGAACCCGACCTTTCTCGGGAGGATGCACTGACCTTTCTCAGGGCATCGATTTGTGGGGTGCCTGACTTCTGTCGAAGACACCAGTTGGAACTCGACCTTTCTCGGGAGGATGCACTGACCTTTCTCAGGGCATCGATTTGTGAGATACCTGGACGATCACAGGTGCAAACTCTTGGGGGATACCTTGGATATTCACGAAGGTCTCTCACCTCCTGGTAATTGGGAATATCGAGGACGTGCCTCGCATGTTCATGAAGGTCTCTCACCTCTTGGTAATTAGGAATATCGTACGAGGCTTACCTGAATGGCCGCAAGCACTCAAAAGGGCTAGAACACCTGGGTAGCCACAGGTGTACAAAGTACTGAAATACTTGGATAAACACAAGTATTTAGTGATATGATCTGGGACCACTCAGGCTGGTCCAAGTATCATGATGATAAGAGAGCATACCTAGGTAACCGCAGGTGCACAATGCAGTGGAGTGCTTGAACAGCTACTATATCATTTGGGGACAACTCAGACATGTTAAGTATCATGAAAAGGATGTACCTGGACAACGGTGGGTACGTGACGATATGGGGATACCTAGACAGCAGTAGGTATTCCGAGAGATACTTGGTCAGTCACAAGTATCAATACTCTGGGGACAATTTGAACATGTCGAATGTCAGGAAAAAGGAGTATCCGAACGGTGACCGGTACTCAAAGACAACATGGATACCTAGATAGCAATAGGTATTCAACAATAAAGGAATACTTGGTCAGTCACAAGTATCAATACTCTGAGGACAACTCAAATAGGTCGAGTGTCAGGAAAAGGGAGTATCCGGACGGTGGCCGGTACTCAAAGACAATGGGATGCTAAGACAGTTGCAAGCATCGAAACTCAAGAGACAATTCGAATAGGTCGAGTGTCAAGAGGAGAGTACATGGACAGTGATAGGTAACTTAAGACAAATGGGGATAGAGATATGCTTACCTGACAATATCTCCGATCTCTAAGAGTATGTCTGCTATCTGCACAGTATGCACACATGATTGTATATGCTGTAAATTCATGAGTTCAAATGAGATTTATGCATGATAATTTTGTCAGTTCTACATCTTTTGATTTCCACCGAGGAAGATTTTTGAAAGACAGCCTTCATTTAGAATGTAGATGTCTTCAGCATGCCAGATGAGGGACTTTCAGTCTTAAAGGACTTTTCGCTCACTCTCATGGAAAAGGCTATCCTGACCATTGATGCAGGATTCATAAGGACCACACTATCTCACTGTCATCATGTCAGTAGGGGTCAGAGTATTCTCGCAAACGGCACGACTTTACCAATGTGAGAGGTCTTTGTTGAAACTGTGATGAAGTCAGTGGCTCATCGAAATGGACCATCAAGGTTGAAGCTGATGAACGAAAATGTTGCACGATCATCTCTGGGTTTACAAGTCAAGAACCCTGCGAAAAGAGATAGAGTAATCTTGCTCGTACTTCTTCGAGCGATGCTTATAGACATATGAAATCCTACGTTAATTGAAGTGCCCCTAGTCTGAAGAGACTTTTACAATGGGATGCAAAGTAGGCTTGATTCATGTGTAAAAAGGTAGAGCTGGTGATTGCCTAGGCATTTGTCACCAGTCTTTCTTCTCATTGTCAAATGAAGGTTCTATGGACCACAACAGCAACATTTTCTTGGCTGCACTTTTGACTGGGGGGGCATTGGCCTTGCTTTTACCAGGCACACTGCTTTTTTCATACCCCTATTTTTTATTCCAATTCTTCTTTTATGGGCATTGACTTTGCTTTTACCAGGTACACTGCTTTTTTATGCCCCTGTTTTTTCATTCTTGTCGTTAGAGGAACCGGCCTAGGCAAGTTCAATCGAAGCACCATTATTAGACTCTTGAGTCTTCATCTTCAGTAGGCACTCTGGGCTATGCTGCTTAATTGGCAGTAACTTCTGTTTTGTCTCCACGTGAGGGTGAATTTACAGACTCAATTGAGTTGTACAACAGATACAAGTGCGTAAAGAAAGAAATGTTCTTCATCATTCTAGGGCACTTAAATTAACGTGAGTGTTCATATGCAATAAAGACACTCGAAGATTGATGCAAGTGTGAGCAAGAAAATTTCTATCTCTCTTCTCACCTTGTGATGCTGCTTCGCTTCTAATCTGCCCCGATGTAGGGGTTGTTCTTGACGGGGGTATGAGAGAAGCTTCACCAATGTATGGGGCTCAATGGGGTGAGCAATGGAATGCCTCTCACTATTTTGGTTATCGTACCATTCGGGAGAGAACTCTTTACCCTACAGCCATGGAATCTTCTGCACTCATCTCACAAGTGTATAGATGGGGGGGGGGGGATTGTGTGTAAGATATGGCTTGCCTTTCATCATTTTGACGCGCCTCATCCAGCATGCTCGATTAATCTTGTATTCTTCATTTAGCTGTCTATTCTAATAATTCTCAATGGAATCAGTGATTTAGATAGGCAAAATCATCATGCAAAAATCCATTTGGAAAAGGCATGCGGTATTTTAAATGTGAGAGAGTTTGTATTCCCAAAACAAATGAATGGTTTTTGCTCAAAAAGACCTTGTTGACAGCTTTAAGGGTCAACAGAATATGTGTTTCCAAATATGTTAAATCTTGGATATCAAAAGGGCTATTCACAAAGGGGTGTCGATGATTGTCCCTATTGATTAGGAATATGACACATGAATGATTAGCCAGGGTTGGGAATCTAATCGGACATCTTTGTTTCTTTTTCCTTACTTGGATCACTTGGTTTACCCTGTTTAACCACTTGATCTGGCTCTTGAATTCCAATGCTTCTTGTCAATATGAGTTCGGAGAGTGAGTGTTAGAAATGATGCCAAATTACCTTTTCCCCAGAGTTTATTTGTGCTGGTTCTTAGGGAAGTTGCTGACGGCCTCTTTTACATTTCAATGCTTTCCTTCTGCTAGCCTTTTCTACTTGTGGCCCCGTATGCATGATTGTTGGTCATTGATTGATTTTCAATGCTTTTCTTCTGTGGAATTTTTCTTTCTGCTTTTTGCAAGAGCATGTGTCTGGAACAAGAAGTGAGGCTTCCAGATTCTAAGATTGTTGACTGGGACAGAAGGTTTCTTTTAACCAAACTGGTTCCTGAATGACGCATCCTTTACACCGAGCTGGGCAAAATTGACAGGGATTACTCTTACGCGTTTGCCTGGGTAATGTCGATTTGCTCAAGTTGTGCCATAGAGTTTGCTTCTTGATTTATGACACTTCCTTAAAGACTGGTCATCACCATTCATTTTTCTCCATTGAGTCAAACACACATTTTTTATGATGGTGTAAATACATCACTCATATATAAAGGTGCATAAGCATTTTCATTCTGATAGAGAGGTGCTTGGCAATGCCAGACAATAAACATCTTTCAAGGGTAGTACTTTTTTACAGCATCGGAATTAACTGGTTTGGAGAATTCCCGCCCGTCCATTTCAGTCAGAATCAAGGCTCCTCCAGGGAGTATCTTCTTTATTACATAAGGACCCTTGTAATTTGGGGCGAACTTGCCTCCGAGCTCTGGAAAGATTGGCAGCGTCTTTCTCAAGACTAGGTCATTTACCTCGAAGTGCTTGGGTCGCACCTTTTGATTGAACGATCGAGCTACCCTTTGCTGGTAACACTGACCATGACAAAGGGCTTTCAGTCGTTTTTCGTCGATCATATTCAATTGCTCAAGCCTTTGTTGTGTCCATTCTTCCTTGGACAATCCTACTTGGGATAAAATTCGCAAGGAAGGGATTTCCACTTCTACAGGCAAAACCGCCTCCATGCCATAAACCAAGGAAAAAGGCGTTGCCCCAGTGGAAGTTCGAATCGACGTTCGATATGCTGTTAATGCGAAGGGTAGCCTCTCATGCTAGTCACGGTAATTTTCAGCTGTCTTGGATAGGATTCTCTTGATGTTCTTGTTGGCGGCTTCCACGACTCCATTCATTTGTGGACGATAAGGGGACGAGTTCAGATGTTGGATTTTGAACTCAGAAAACAATTGATCAACCAACTTGTTGTTTAGGTTTGACCCATTGTCAGTGACGATAGCTTCCGGTACACCATAACGGGCAATTATGTCACGTCTGATGAATTTCATAACGTTTCGTGTAGTTACACTTGCATAGGATGCAGCCTCGATCCATTTTGAGAAGTAGTCGATCGCGACCAAAATGAATCGATGCCCATTTGATGCCTTTAGATTGATTGGACCAATTACATCAATACCCCACATTGACAATGGCCACAGCTCAGATAACTGATGCAATTCAGTTGGAGGGACATTTATCTTGTCCCCATGAATCTGACAACGATGACAGCTTCGCACATGCTAAGCACAATCACTCTCTAAAGGGAACCAGTAATAACCCAATCTCATTATTTTCTTGGCCAACATACGTCCATTCATGTGAGGGCCACATACTCCCCCATGTATTTCTTGCATTATTTGTGTGGCTTCATTTGCATCCACACACCTTAGCGGGACTGAATTATATGACCTTTTGTACAAATTTTCACCGCTGACGAAGAACCTCGAAGCCATTTTCATAAGGTATTTTTGATCAGAGGGAGTGCTTTCTTTAGGGAATTCCTGCTTCTGGATGTATTTCATGATGTCGTAATACCAGGGTTTCCCGTCGGGTTCTTCAATTATAGTCATGCAGTGGGCCTATCTTGTCAGGACTTCAATCTTCAAAGGCTCTACTTCTAACCCCTTTGTTACTTGTAACATAGATGATAGTGTTGCTAGTGCATCAGCAAACTGGTTATGAATTCTAGGTAGGTATTCAAACGAGATGTCCTGGAATTCTCCTACCAATTCTTCCAAGTAGTCGTGATAAGGCACTAGTTTGGCGTCTCTCGTCTTCCACTCGCCCACAGTCTGGAGGATAATTAAGGTGGAGTCGCCGAACACTTTTAGTTTTGACACTTCCATTCCAATAGCCGCTTGTAGGCCGAGGATGCATGCTTCATATTCGGCTATATTGTTGGTGCATGGAAACATCAGTTTTGCAGCCACAGGATAATGTTGCCCATTTGGGGATATCAAGACTGCCCAGTGCCTGAACCTGACAAATTTACAGCTCTGTCAAAGAACATAGTCCATGTGTCCTCTTCTACTGTTGAAATTCGGTCATCTGGGGAATGATCCTCGCGTACTTCTTTAGGGCAATCTGCTAACATATCAGCAATCACCCGACCTTTAACTGATTTTTGCGACATCACCTGGATGTCGAATTCTGAGATTAGGATTTGCCATTTGGCCAATTTTCCCACCAAGGCCGGGCAACCAAGCAAATACTTGATTGGGTCACTCTCAGTTACAAGGAATGTCTAGTAATGCAAGGTATACTGCCGGAGTCTGTGCAACACCCATACTAACGTAGTACAGGTCTTTTCTGATTTGGAGTAGTTTTGTTTTGATATTGTGAACTTTTTACTCAAATAGTAAATGGCTCGTTCCTTCCCATCATGGGGTCCTTTCTGTGCCAACATTGCACCTAGGGATTCACTGTTGATGGTAAGGTAGAGGGTCAAAGGGTGTCCTGAGTCGGGGTACTAAAACCGGGGGTTTCATCAGGTACCGCTTTAAATTTTCAAACGCCGATCCACGTTATCATCCCATTCGATTTGTGCATCTTTCTTGAGAAGTTTAAATAAAGGTTTTGCAGTTTTAGAAAGCTGGGAAATGAATCGCGCAATGTAATTTAATCTTCCCAAGAGGCTCCGGACTTCTTTCACAGTCGAGGGAGGAGGCATCTCAAATATCGCTTTAGTTTTTGACGGGTCCACTTCTATCCCTTTAAGCTCACAATGAATCCAAGTAATTTGCCAGAAGTTGCCCCGAACACACATTTTGCTGGGTTCAAGCGCAACTTGAACTGGCGAAGTCGATCGAATAATTTTTCCAGGGTCTTCACATGGTCTTCTCCATGTCTGGTTTTGGCGATCATGTCATCGACATATACTTCAATTTCTTTATGCATCATGTCATGGAAAATGGTGACCATGGCACGTTGGTAGGTTGCTCCAGCGTTTTTTAGGCCAAAAGGCATGACCTTATAGTGAAAAGGTCCCCAGGGAGTAATGAATGCCGTCTTTTCCTTGTCTTCCTCCTTCATTTTTATTTGGTTATATCCTGAGAACCCATCCATGGAAGAGAAAAGTTTGAATCCAGCAGTACTATCCACAAGAACGTCTATGTGAGGTAGCGGGAAATCATCCTTTGGGCTTGCTTTGTTCAAATCGCGATAGTCGACACAAATCCGGATTCGACCATCTTTCTTTTTTACTGATACAATGTTTGCCACCCAACTAGGATATTGCGAGACTTCGAGGAAGCCTACTCCGCCAGAGCTTCATTACTTCTTCTTCAATCTTTTTTTACAATTCAGGCTTAGCTCTTCTTAGCCGCTGCTTCTTAGGGGCCACATCAGGGTTGGTTGGCAAGCTGTGCTCCACGATCATTGGATCAAGGCCTGGCATATCGGCATAAGACCATGCGAATACATCTTGATATCTCTTTAGGAGGGCAATTAAGCTTGCGGCTTCTTCTTCGGTAAGGGTTTGCGCCAATCTTTATCTCCTTGGATCTTCTCGTGGCCGCCTAAATTGACAATTATGGTGTCTTGAGTAGGGGCCTTGCTTCTTCGTGGCGCTTCCAATTCCATTGAATTTCATCGGAATCATCAAAATCATCATCTGAGTCATCAGAATTGCTATCGTGGCTACTTATGGTGTTGGTTTGGACCGTTCCCATACCCTCACCTGCCGCTATATTATTCATGTGTCATAGAGTAGATAGGTTAAGGGAACAAATAAGGTTAGTAGCATGCATGCTTCTTTCTTTTAAAAAGGTGATAAATTGTTTTTTAAAGATTAAAGACAAGGAAACATGAGGAGACCCGAGCCTCAGATTTCTTCTTTCATTTGACGGCTGGCTATCATCAACGGGCCGGTTTGGTGTGTCTCCTCATACCCTCAAAATGTTTTCAACTTTATTTATTAGTAGACGGATTTACAAGGTGGTTTCAAAAAAATAGTTCCTTGAGTGGAACTGTTGTTGAAAACAAAACAAGCCAAACTTTAAGAAATATGTACAAGCTCCCACATAGGGGAGTATGCAAAGGAGTTACAAAGGATTCTACTCGAGCGGGCCTGCACCCATTTCCTCTGACGGTCCCTCGTTGATAGCGCCCACGAAGAAGTCTTCATACCAGCTGCCAGCCACGTCTCCTTGTGCTCCCGGCTTTGTGGATTTCATATCATCCATGTCTCCCCATCCATCAGGGACGATGTTGTGGTGATGATTGCTTCTCCTTTATGCGCCTCCTTAGCATGCTCAGGGAACATGGTACGGGTGCTGGGTACCACGAGGAGGTGATCATTGCCAAAACACAGCCATGGAGAGCGGAACGTGAATACCCCAGCATCCAAAAGATCTTGGACCTTGTCTCTTAGGATGGTGCAATCATCTAGCGAGTGTCCTAACTCCCCTGAATGGTAATCACATTGCTTGGATGGATCATAATCAAGGAAGTACTCGGGGGTAGGATGGTTCAATTCTCTGCCAATTATCCTTTGCTCTAGGAGGATGGGGAAAATAATGGTCATTGATTTAGGAAGAGGCGAATATGGTCGTGTGCTTCTTGGGGATAAGGGTAGCCGTGCCCCTCGCCAAGTCGTGTCAGTAGGGTCTTCTTCATTTACTACCAGCTCCTCATTGTGACGAGAGTGGAATGCACGGGTAGCTTGAGTGAAGTTTTCTATCAAATGATGTACAGTCTCACGTAATTCTTCGACTTGGTGTTGAAGCTGGATGAACGAGAAGTTATCGCTTGTCTCTTCTAATTGCTCTTTCTCAATGGCACCTATGAAAATGTCCCCGAACATGGAGGTCACATTATCTGGCCCTTCTTTCTCAAGTGAGGGCCAAGTTGTGTCTTCCTGGATTATGGGCAATTTCACGCTTTCGGGGTTGAACCATTTTGGAGTATCCACTTCCTCTTCCTCATGCATCATCTTGGTTGGGCCCGGGAAAGTTTCCTCGAGACGGGGATATACAAGGCCGACTTTTTTCTTTGCTTTTCTATCTGGGGAATATCCCAGACCGATAGTATAGGGTCTTCTCCGAGCTTCAATAGGCTGACGAATGCCCTGGCCTCTCCTACCAAGCCCTTGTCCTGGAAGGAAATCGTGTCCTGCCATGATTTTTCCTACCATGATTGCAGCACTTGATATCTCGGCGACGAGGGGCAAAGTCCCTCGATTTTCGTGTATAGTAGACACGAGCTCAAACGATTGATAGCTAGCTTCGCTCTTGTCACTAGGTTCAACATAAGGAATGGCCGTCTTGTGGTAGATGCGGTGATCTTCTTCTCCTCGGACCGTGATCATTTTTCCTCCAACCACGAACTTCACACTTTGGTGGAGGCTCGAAGGTACTACTCCTGCGACGTGTATCCATGGGCGCCCTAGGAGGAAATTAAACGCAATGGGGATATCCATCACTTGGAACAAAATTTTGAATATGGTTGGGCCAATTTGAATGTCAAGCTCGATCTCTCCCACTGTTTCCTTCTTTGTTCCATCGAATGCTCGAACAGAAGTCTTGGGTACCTGGATCCATGATCTCTCTATTTTAAGATGACAGAGTGTCGCTAGTGGACATATGTTAAGAGCAGATCCATTGTCAATCAGTACTCGACCCTCCTCGGGAATTTCTTCATCAGAAAATGCCATTTAATCCTTTAGAAGGATGGTACTGACAAATTCCTCGAGTTTGTCAAGCTCAATCGTTTCAGGAACATGTACCTCACTTAATACTTTCATGAGGGATTTCTGGTGCTTGACAGATGTCTGAAGCAATTCCAGTAGAGAGATTTGTGCTGGTGACTTTCGTAACTGTTCCACCACATTATATTCGCTAGCCTTAACTACGGCCAAAAACTCCTCGGCTTCTTCATCAGTGACGGGCTTAGCAGACTAAGTATTTGCTTGAGCATAGGCTCGCCCAGATCTCGTGACTAAACCAACATCAAGGTCATAAGACCATGGTACTGCATTGTTGTACTCGTATTTGTAAGGCTGGGGAATCTCGATGACTATAGCTGTTTCTGTTGTTGATGCTTGAACAATGGCTTCCTTCCATTCAAAGACGCTCTCAGGTGAGGTTGAGTCCTTCTTCTCCTTTTTCGCATTTAGCGCGGCAAATTCTTCCTCCCAGTTGATGAGGACTTGCGATATGGTAGAAACTATGCTGGTGTGGCCAGCGTACACGATTATTCCGGCCTCTATCATTCTTAATACCCTTTCCTCCATTATTGCGAAGGGTGGTATTTCATCATCCGGATAATACCCGGTTTCTACTAGCCCTCGATAGATGTCAACCATATGTGCATTGACATTTCTGATCTAACTGGCTTCAGAACTGAATATCATGTTTACTTTGTCAGCATGATCAGGGAGTGGATTGCTTTGGACATTCGGCTTCGCGGTTTGGAATGAGAAGGCCTTAGTATCCAACAGGTTCTAGATTCGATGCTTAAGGACGAAACACTCATCAATTGAATGGCCTACTTCTCCCATGTGATAGTCACATTTTTTGGACGGGTCATAGCTGGAGAAGCTTTCAACGTTGGGTCGTCTTGGTTCGCTGAAAGGAGGCTCTTGTTTCTCAAGGATTGCCAAAACACTTGGGAGGGAGATCCGAGGAAGCGGAGTGAATTGTCTTCGATTGTTGTAGCGCTGGGGTGGACGATTATTAGTCTGTTGTTGGCCTGTGCTCGTCTGAACAGTCGGGGGGTGACCGGTGTTTGCAGTGTAGGTGGCATTGACATCAATCAAGGATTCTTTATCTTTTTTCATGTTGAGCCTTCTGACAGTGCATGCTCGATGAACCAGCCGTCCCTTAAACCTGTCTCAATCTGCTCTCCCACTGGAATGAGTTGATTGAATGATTCAGCGATCGTAGTCACCATCCGATTGCGGTATTCAAAAGGGAGGGTTTTGATGAACATTTTTCTCAATTCAAAGTCAGTTGGCTCAGGACTAATCTGGGCGGCGAGATTCCTCCATCTAATAGCATATTCTTTGAAAGATTCCTGCTTTTTCTTTTCCGTGCAATCAAGATCCTCACGAGAAGGGGTAATGTCCATTATGAATTTGTACTGTTTGAGGAATGCTTCACTTGCTTCACTCCATGTCTCGATGACGTTTATGTTCTTTTTGATGTACCACCTCAGGGCGGGACCTATCAGGCTTGACTGGAACAACTGGATCATTAAAGGTTCATTATTAACGTACTAGGTCATTCGAACCAAGTACATCTGCAAGTGAGCTCTTGGGCAGGTCGTGCCATCGTACTTCTCGAACTCAGGCATTTTGAATTTTTCCAGCATTTTGACCTTAAAGTAGATGGAGAGGTCTGTTGGAGTAGGATCTTGAAGGCCCTACAATTGCTTTAGCCTCTCTTCAAGCTTCTCAAGGCGTTTGTCATGTTCAGTCTTAGACAAACTGTTGGGCTTTGCTTTCTCGACTACGATTTGGTGCGTATCCTCCTCCAATTCGGGCATGTTATCATTGGTATCTCTTCCTTGATCACCTTGGGTAGACGATTGCGGTAACAATACTTCGATTGAGGCTGGGGCGGGAGCCAATTTGCCTTGGATGGAATCTATCTGCTTTGAGAGTTGCTGAAGCACATTGAAGACTTGATTCATTTCACCTTCCATAATCTCGACACGGCTTGGTACATTTTCTTCGGCCATTCTATCTTTTGGATTTGGCGAATACGACTATGATGTGATTACTCGCATAAAGAAAATGGAGAGAACGTAAGCCGAAAACGTATGGAACACTGGCCCATGGCAAGGGTCACGTCATTTTTATTTATTAACAGGAGATTTATACAATGCCAAAAGGGCTTTTACACAAGTCAAAACGACCTAGATATTAACATTAGGAATATTCACATCAAAAGTCCCGCTGCCCATTTTATATGCAATGGGAAGCTCCGTCTTGTGAAGCCACTTGCTTCTTCGTACTAATCTCGATACGTGTCTCTTGCTGGTCTCCAAGCTCTTTTCAAGAGATTCGATTCGCCCTTGCAGGGTAAGTTTATCAACTACATCAGGGATTACTGGTTGCAACTCCTTGGGAATTATATGGTTGAGGATGTAGAATGTTGATGCATGATGAACTTTTCTTGTTCCTTTAACCTTCGGGCACGACGATCTTTTCGTGTGACATCTACTCCATACGTTCTGAATTATGCGGATCTCCTCCAAGTAGTTGTAGTCCCGTACGGGTGAAAAAGATTCGGAACAATCCTGATTTGAGCGGTGGCGGGATTTCTTGAAGGACCCTGTACTGACGAGCCACCCTATATGGATAATAAGAGGTAGCTCCAGAGAGGCCCAGCAACGGGATGGGGTTGTAATAATTAAGCGCAAAGCACGCCTCTCCTGCAATGAACCATTTAGCTCGCCATAGGAATGTCTCGGGGACCGGTTTTTAGCAAGTTAATCCATCGAGAATACTCTTCATTGGGAGAATATTTTTCCAAGATTTGAAACTTTTGCAATGGGTGTTTAAACTCGTTGATTTCAAATATTTGCATGAGGTGCCCAAATCCTTTGATATGGGAAAAGAACCACATTTGTAAAATTTCTGGAGCGGCCCTCATGATTTTTTTTTTTGGTCCTTGAAACGATTAAGGGATAAAAACGTTTCAGCTAAAACCATATTCACATATCCTGCTCCAAAAATGACTTGATTTATCACCCATGTGATTGAAGGATCTATAGCATTCTTTCGATGGGGAAAGATAATAAAACCAAAGAATGCTAAGAGGAAGATCTTGGCTTTTGGGTCATTGACTGTTTTCAAAGCATTCGATTAAAGATGATAGCGGAAAAGCATTATTGTTGGCTTGAACAATTTCTCTTACCGAATGATTTTTAGAAACCGTGATAGACTAACCACAGGGGTCAATGCCGATTGGCTTGACAAGCTCGCTTCCTGGGGGCATTCCTATGGCGAGACTGTACTCTTCTAAAGTCGGAGTTAGTTCAAATTTGCCGAACATGAAGGTGGATGTTTCAGGGCACCAAAAATGTGGTAGTGCTTGCATGACCCCAGAGTAGATATTGATTTGGAGCAATGGGAGGAGATGACCGATTCTTGATTTGACGCACTCTTGGCCGAGTTGATCTAACTGCTTCCACCATCTGAGAAGCTCTCCCTTTGGGGTAGGAATGAACTGGATATCAAATCTTCCCATCGCAAATAAGGAAGGGAAATACATAACCTGACCCTATTTTGCCATGAGCCAGAAAAGACTAAGTAAAAGTAAAGAAATCACTTTGCTTTTAAATAAAATGGCAAGCACAAAGACATACAGATGGGATGTGCGGCTCGATTTCTAACTCAGAAGGATTGGTGAGATTAAAAGGATATCCACCCGTCGCAGTCTCGCGTTAGCAGCATACCCTCTTAACCTCGGCTAAGAAATTCGAGGCAAAGAAAAGCGACCTCTACATCGCAGTCTCGCGTTCGAGGTCGTATCTTTCTTAACACCATCCTAGAAATCCTATGGCGGCCCAGGTCCGGCGGCCGGGTTGTGTGTGCCATGTGTAGTGTTTAAAACAGTAAAGCATGCATAACAATTTATAATCACAAGACATTTTATTTTAACAGAATAAAAAAACTCTAAGCTATTACCCCGCACAAAAAAAAAAACAAGTCGGTAAAGGGTTTTAAACAAGATAAAATGGCCTAAGTCCTCAAATGTCCCGCAGCGAGTCGCCAAGCCGTCGCGACCTCTTTTTCTCGCGCCCGCAATCGGGTACGAGCGCCTAAGGAGGCTAATGGCTCAGCTAATTTTAATTATGCCCGGACTCTCCCAAGTCCACCAATTCACGACTTTAATAGTTTGAGTTTTTAACCTATAAATCATTTTTTTTAAAATGGAGTCGCCACTAATCGATTTGGAGTGGGTCGATTAGAAACCCAAGCGAAGTATCGGGAGAAATACCCGCTCCTGCGCAACCAGAGAAATTAGGATCGGGGACTTGATTACACTAGTTAATCACTAATGCCCTTTCGGTACCTAATCTTGTTTAAACCCTAAGGCTTTTTGGATTTTTGAGAGATTTTCCATGCATTTTTGGGAGGAAAAACATTTTTTGAGTATTTTTCTCATTTTTGGACATAAAATGGATTTTTTTTGGTATTTTTTGGAAAAATACAAGTCTTTTTGGCTTTTTATGAGTTTTTTGGTTTTTTTTATGAATTTTTGGCATTTTTTGGATTTTGGCATTTTTTGGAAAATAAAATATTTTTTTTTAATATTTTTCAAAAATATTTTTGGAAAATAAATTATTTTTTATTTTTCTCGAATTTTTAGAAAATAAAACATTTTTCGACATTTTTTAAATATTTTTCGATTTTCTTTTCTGAAATTGAAACATTTTTTAATATTTTTTGAAAATAAAACACTTTTTGATTTTTTTTAAAAATAAAATATTTATTTTTATTTATTAGAATTACTTTATATTAAAATAACAAAATAAAGTGACCGGGTCGAATCACGGGTTGGGCCGACCGGGCAGCACTGGATTTTTCATCTTTTTTATTTATTTATTTATTAAAACGACGCCGTGGCCGGGCGTTCAGGAACACCCGACCCGGCCCGACGACACGGCTCCGACTACCTACTCCACGACCTGGTTCCTTCGGAACCCTACCCGACTTGGCTCCGGCGCACGACCGACTCAGCCCCCGGATCACAAACCTTACCCGATTTTCCGTGCAGGGTCCGCTCCGCGACCCGGAAAATCGCAAACGCTAGGGTTTGCGAATCCGCAACGCCGGGAGGAGACCGAAGCGATACGCGGCGGCGATGGCCACGCGGTGACGGCGACGACGATGGGAACCCACGGCGGCGAGGCCGACGGAATGGGGGTGCGATGGGCGGGCGTGGGGACGGCAAACGCTTTTACCTTTTCTTGAACGGAGGCGATGATGGCGACAACGGAGTTGATCTACGGCGTGGCGGCCACGGCCGGGCGGGATGCAGGTGGGATTACGACATCAACGAGGCTTGGGCTCGATCGATTTGATCGAGGCTCTCTCTCTCGGGCTCGAGCTCGCTCTTGAGCTTCGAGGAGAGGCGGCTCGGGGGACAGCGGCCAGCGATGGCGTCGGGATCTCGGTTGGGCGAACGGCGGTGGCACAACGTCCGGCGGCAACGCGGCAACTAAAAAGACCAGATCTCGAGGCGCAGATCTCGTGAAACCCTACCCTCGGCCTCACCTTCTCTCACTCGGGCCGATCCGAGCCTCCACCGGCCGGATCTGACCTTCGAGGTCGCTTGCCGCCTGCCTTCCCCGAAGTCTCTAGGTGGAGGGTGGGCTGAGCTCGCGACTCGAGCTCTCTCCTGCGCTCACCCTTCGATCCTTCCCGATGTCTCTCAATGAAGGATCTCCGAGCTCGCCACGCCCTCCGACGATGCTTGCGGCCACCTATTTATAGGCGAAGGAACTCCGGTCGACGGAGGGGCTCGGTCGCCCCAGCCTGCGCTTGCCCACCCTCGATTCCGCTCGGCTGAATTGGTGTCCCATCGAGCTTTCCAGCGAAGCTCAACATTAATGACGCCTGCGATCTTATCCCCTCTGGCCGACGTCGGCCTACACTCCTCGGCCGTAGGCCGTCCTTCGCGCGTCGGCCTCCCTCGCGCGCGTGAGTTGCAGCGGCGAAGGAAAGGGAAGGAGGAAGAAGAAGAGAGAAAGGGGCCGAGCCGGGGGTGAAGGAAAATTGTCTGTAGGGGCCACTTGGAGGGAGAAGAGAAGGAGAAAAAGATGGGTTGGGCTTTTGCTTTGCTTTTTTTTTTTTAATTATCTTTTTTATCCGAAATGAAAAAATAAAATAAAAACTTAATTAAAAAAATTAACCTAATTAAAATTGAGGTGTCAACAACTGCCACCCAAGAGGGAGGTAGATCACCGGATCGAGCTTGTGCCTGACGCTCGACCACCTGCCATGGCGCCTTACCGCATGGCACCACCCAAGTTGGAAGAACTAAGGAAACAACTCGAGGAGCTGCTCGACGCGGGCTATATACGGCCGTCCAAAGCTCCATTCGGTGTGCCGGTCCTGTTCCAAAAGAAGCACGATGGGTCACTCCGGATGTGCATCGACTACCGGACGCTGAACAAGCTGACCATGAAGAACAAGTACCCGATCCCGCTCATTGCGGATCTCTTTGATCAACTTGGGGGAGCTCAGTGGTTCACCAAGCTGGATCTTCGATCTGGATACTACCAAGTTCGGATCGCCGAGGGGGACGAGCCAAAGACCGCTTGCGTGACGCAGTATGGATCCTACGAGTTCCTGGTGATGCCGTTCGGCTTGACCAACGCTCCGGCCAGTTTCTGCACAATGATGAACAAGGTACTCCACCCTTTCCTAGACCGGTTTGTAGTGGTTTACCTAGATGATATTGTGGTTTATAGTCGGACGTTGGAAGAGCATGTCGAGCATCTAAGGCAAGTCTTCCAAGTCTTGCGCGAGAACGAGCTGTACATCAAGCGTGAGAAGTGTGCCTTCGCCCAAAAGGAAGTTCTGTTCCTGGGGCATATCGTCGGGGTTGGACGAGTGCGCATGGATAAAGCCAAAATCCAGTCGATCGTCGAATGGGAACCGCCAACAAGAGTGACAAAGTTGAGGTCGTTTCTCGGCCTAACTAACTACTACTGGCGGTTCGTTCGGAGTTACTCGAGCATCACCGTGCCGCTCACGAACCTCTTGAAGAAGGAGAAACCATAGGAGTGGACGGATCGGTGCCAAAGAGCGTTCGATCGACTGAAGAGAGCCATGACGGAGGAGTCGGTGTTGGTGCTGCCCGACCACACCAAACCCAACGAGGTAGAAACTGACGCCTCGGATTATGCTATTGGAGGTGTACTTATGCAGGATGGACATCCGGTAGCATATGAGTCCCGGAAACTGAACGATATCGAACGATGGTATACCGTTCAAGAGAAGGAGATGACCGCGGTGGTCCATTGCCTCCAGATGTGGAGACACTATCTCCTGGATCAAAGTTCGTCGTGAAGACGGACAACGTGGCCACGAGCTACTTTCAAACCCAAAAGAAATTGAGTCTGAAGCAAGCTCGATGGCAAGACTTCCTAGCGGAGTTTGACTACGTGCTGGAGTACAAGCCAGGGAAGGCCAACTCTGTGGCAGACGCGTTGAGTCGAAGGACGGAGCTGATGAGCCATACGGTGAGTCGACCAAGCTGCCCTTGGGTCGACCGCATCAAAGAAGGGCTGGAGCATGATCCAAGAGCCCAAGCTCACATCGGGTACGCCAAAGAAGGTAAGACCCGACAGTTTTGGTGTGAGGACAAGCTCCTCTACACCAAGGGAAGGCGGTTGTATGTGCCTTTCTATGGGAAGCTAAGGAAGGAGATCTTGCGCGAGTGCCACGACTCGAAGTGGGCGGGTCATCCAGGGATCCACTGCACGTTGGCCCTCATCGAGGATCGGTACTTTTGGCCACAAATGCGCGATGACGTGGAGGCATATGTGAAGACTTGTCTGGTTTGCCAACAAGACAAGCTGGAGCAACGGTCGTCGCCGGGTTTGCTAGAGCCACTTCCCATCCCAACTCGTCCATGGGAAAGCATTTCCATGGACTTCATCGTCAACCTACCAAAGTCCGGGGTGCCGGACGTTGATGGTGGTGGTTGATCGGTTTTCGAAGTATGCAACCTTTGTCCCTGCGACAAAGGATTGCCCGGCCGAGGAGGTGGCCAAGTTGTTCATGAAGCATGTGGTGAAGTACAAGGGAGTGCCAAGAACGATCGTGAGCGATCGGGATCCCCGCTTCACGGGACGTTTCTGGTCCGAGTTGTTCAAGCTGCTGGGGTCGGAGCTGAACATGTCAACGAGTCTGCATCCCCAAACCGACGGTCAGACGGAGTGGGTCAATGCACTTTTGGAGATCTACCTCCAGCACTACGTGAGCACGACGCAAACGAATTGGGCAAAGCTGATTGACGTAGCCCAGTTCTCCTACAACTTGCAGCGGAGTGAATCAACCGGCCAGAGTCCGTTCGAGGTTGCAACTGGGCAGCAACCGAACACCCCGAGCATAATTGATTCAGGTTACCGGGGGAGTAGTCCGCCCGCGTACAAGTTCGCCAAGAACATGCAAGAAGAGACGGACTTGGCCCGGGCGTGTCTACATAAAGCCTCCCAGCGCATGAAGAAATGGGCGGACAAGAAGCGACGGCACGTGGAGTTCCAAGTTGGAGACCAAGTGTTGGCCAAGCTACACGTGGTTCTTCGATACAAAGACGTACACAAAGGGTTGATCCGTCGCTACGAAGGGCCATTTCGAGTGCTACAACGGGTTAGAAAGGTCGCATACAAGCTGGAGCTACCACCCAAGCTAAAGGTACATCTGGTTTTCCGTGTAAGTATGCTCAAACCTTTCCAAGTTGATGAGGAAGACCTGGATTGAGGGGAGTCACAACGGGCGCCGCTTGGAGCCAAAACCTCGTATGATCGAGAAGTCGAGAGCATCTTGGCGGATCGAGTCATACGGAAACGATATTGTGCGCCCAAGCGAGAGTATATGATCCGATGGAAGGGTCTTCCGGAGAGCGAAGCCAATTGGGAGCCCGAGGAGAATCTTTGGCAGTTCAAGAAAGAGATAGAAGATTTCCATGCCGAAGATGTGACGAGGGCGTCGCCCGATTAGGTGGGGGAGAATGTCACAGCCCGAAAGTTAGCATGTCCAAGAGGGTTCCATGGCACGGGCATGACACGTGATGAACCTCGACCTATGTTCCCGAGATGTAAAGTATTCTCCTAGGGGCGGGTGATACTGTATTTGTACGCATACGATATAAATGCGAGTAGCTGGTAGCTGGCTATAAATGCCAGTGGTTGGTAGATGGGAGGTGCAATCTCCACCGTTAGATCTAAGGAGATCTACGGCTAGGGTTTGCCTTATACTTGTATATAAAGGGGTGTCCTCCCTCATTGTATTCTCATTCACAACATGTATGAAAATCCAGAGCTTCTCTCTCATCAAGTGTTTCTCTCTCTAGAAGCTCGTTGTGAGTCGAGTGTGAAAGGCTGCTTAGGGGTAAAACCTTAAGGCTGCACGGGTGAATCGAGAGTTGATCGAGAGTTGATCGATCGGCCCATGACACATAGGATTAGGCCACAATTTGATATTCAATAACAAATTCATAGTCCATCCAGCCTCTTTCCCAAAATCTGCTAAAGCAACAATTCAAATTTCATAGTTGAGTGAATTATGCACATTTGTTTCTTGCTCGCCCAAGAAACAACACATTCACGTAATGTGAAAATCCATCCAGATTTTTATTTCCCATACTTGTAATCCAACTAGCATCGGTGTATCTTTCTAATACATCCGAATAATTATTATAGAACAATAACAATTTTTTTTCTTAAAATAACAAAAAATTCTAATAATAGCCTTTCAATGTTCTATATTTGGATTACTAGTGTACTCACTCAACTTGCACAAAATTAGATCTAGTTTAATGCATCGCATACATTAAAGATCTTATAGCACTAACATATTTAAATTGTGCTATTGCACTACTAGTATTTTAATTTAATACTAAATCAAATGGAGTACACATTTCTTTGAAGCCAAGATGTTTAAATTTATACAACATCTTCTCCATGTAATCACTTTAGCTCAAAGAATAACCCCCACTATTTTTTTTAATTTTAATATTTAAGATAGTATATGTTTCACCCAAATATTTCATTTTGAAAATGAAAGTCAGATACTTCTTAATCTCAATGATTCTAGTCATATTAGTTCCAGAGTCCCCTTTAGACATAACCCAACTTCAAGAATATTCCAAGAGGTACTTAATCGAAAATATGCATCATCAAATTTTCATCATCGATGAAATACATACATCAAAATAGTAAATCTATGTAATTATACTCTCTTGGCTCATTAATGCTATTCCATAGAATCAAATCTATGGGGGGGCAAGGAAAGCAAATAAAACACATTAGAACCAAACAAGGGACACCTGAAATCCCATTCAGTATCTCTATTTTGCCTCCATAAATAAAGCACTACATATTAGCCCATGCATGTAATGACATTCTCTAACAATCCAATAAACGCGAGCAAATCGAGTATGGAGGTATCAAAAGTGCATAAACTGGAATTGAGAGAAGTGAAAAGAAGATACCAGCAATTTTAGGAATGGAATCAACAACATCATATAATCCGAAATCTAAAAGGTATAATCAGAGCCATACCTCATTTCTTCTTGATATTAAAATTCTGGAAGCTCTCATATCTGCACACTCTAATGCATGGTCACACAGAATTTGAAGAACCAACAACTTCTTACCTACAGATAAGGAGTAATAATCCCTGTACAAAACATCCTCGAGAGAAATCTTCCCACTCCTGCCCTCTAACATGACCCATCACGTTAAATAATGGAGCACGTAAATGGGCCACGTCAAAGTATCCAGCAAGTCCCAATCAATGCATCTTAGACATTTCGAAGCAAGCTCTGAACCCTCGAAAGAAAATGTTTCCAGATGAAGCCTTAATGAACGCATCAAGGCGACGTGGATAGCATCCAATAACGAATTCGGAAGCGAAGAATTAAGTGCCCCGACAAAGTCATCCAATCCAAAGGGACACAAATATAGCGTGACGCTAAACGACCTTTGCCTCAGACTCCGAACCCGAACCTCCATCCTCGCCATACTCGCAGGAATCAGTCGATGAATCAGCGTGGCCATCGCCTTCACCATCGACTCGATCCCCATTATCTTCGCAAACTGGAGCACTGCTCAATTCACTCGGCAAAGACGCTTCGACATCAAGCGCCCGATTCCTCTCGGGAAGTTTCACACCGGCATCGGATATCATCTTATCCAACTTCTTTCTCCTCCTACTCAATTCCTCGGCGAAGCTGCAAGGAAGCATTAGTGATTGCATTCTAACACAGAGTCTGCCCATGGGAAGTGGACTTTTTACACTTCTCAAATCCCAATTTACGCTACACTCAAAAAATGGGACTGTCAATCATTAACCAAAATCCTTTGTCCACTTTGCATGCCAAGTTTTGCATATAAGGCTCTTGCACATAAGATGTTATGACGATAACAATGTAATGAATAAATAAAATCTTCCGAAGCTATATCAAGGAACCTCCTCTCCACATGAATTTCTCACATATGGAATTGAACACACTTGCCAAAAGATGACTCAAGACCAAGAGCCTGTATGAGACCATCAATGACAAATAATGTAAACATGGAGATAAAAACATCGCATACCTTAGCGTATAAGCCAATGAGCAATTTAGCACATTTTAGTTGCCCACATGCCATACCTTATTCCTAAATTACTCCATTGGGCGAGAAATCCTTTCGAAGCATTGCCCCTAAAAAAAATCATCAAGAACAACCGCACGCTTCTTCACTCTACAGTTTCTTCCAATTCGGGCTGGTAAATGCCCCATTCCTCGATGAATCAATGTTTCCCCATCAAAGAATGAGATATCCTGTTAAAGGAGAGATTGGTGCAGAGCGTTGTGGGAGAAATCCTCGTGAAGAGTTTTGAAGTTGACAAAATGTTTCCGTCGCCTAGTCGAAGGTCTGCGGGCACTGTTAGTTAAAGTCTGAAAACTTCCGGACAGCCAGACTCAAGACTCAAAGTCTATCCTCATTGACAGTCTCTGATCCATTGAAGAAAGATTATCCCGAACTGGATGTTTTGTTCAGGATTTAACCTTATCATCTGGAGAAGATCTCGTGGCTGAAGAAGACGTATCATAATCCTTTGATTGATCAAAGATTGATTCAATGACTGAAGATTCGATGATTGTCTAAATATTATTGGAAGGTTCTGCTTATGGAAACCGAGATCCTGATTGTATGGGCGAACAGGATTGATGGGCTATAAACACGTTCCTTTATAGCTCGAACGATCTTCCTAATTGATTCCGTCCAACGGGTAGATTGGAGGAATTCCTTTGGAAAGTGCCAACGGGTATGATGGCATAAAGGAGTATATAAGGAAGTCGTTCTTAGTTGTTTAAAGAGTGCACGATAGAAGAATTCCAAAGTCTGAAGCTCCTATTTGTTTAGATAAATCTCTTGAGCGAATACTTGTATACAAAGAGAGTCTATATTTGTGAGAGACCTTGAGGAAGTGTGATAGAACATCTACACTGTGGAATCAAGGCAAAGCTTTGCTGTAACTTCTCTTTTGATCATAGTGAAATCCAGCCTGAGGGCTGTCAGTGCGGAAGAGTGGACGTAGGCTTGGAATAAGCCGAACCACTATAAATCCCGTGTTTGATTTTCTCTTCCTTACTCTCTCTACATCGATCGTATTTCAATCTGTTGCTTCCGTATTTGAGAAAAATTGTTTGTGCGCCTATTCACCCCCCTCTAGGTGTTTATACTAGCAATATCAAGCGTCTCTCTCATTCGTTTGACAAGGATCATATTTGCAATGCCGAAACAACAATCGCGTATAACATTTCAGCAATAGCCTTAAATCAACAAAGCCCAAAACACAGTCGCTGCCCCCTTCTCTCTCTAATCAAACACTTTATGTTCCGAGTAGGAATCCCGGACAAATTTTGCATGGCGAGCATGTAAATCACGGACAGCGACTCGGGTTCCCTCATAGCAAAGATGAAGTGCTTCGTATGTTCGGGAACCGGAAGTTTAAGGACCAACTCATTTGAAACTTTCAGGTCATCGGATTTCAGCTTGGAGAAGGGCCGTAGAGAACGTAAACTCCAAAGGAAAGAACATGCCTAATTCTGCTTTGGCGTTTTCTCAACTTCTCCCTGGATGAACTTATCTCATTCTTTTTTTTTAATCACCTCTGCTCTTGGATTCTATTTCTCTTTTTATCGTGGCCAGCCTCTCACGATTTCTCTCTTCTGTCTCCTTTCCTCTGTTTCTCGGGCAGATCGCCCTTCCATCACTCCTCGCACAAGCCCACAATCTCTGCAGACTAGACCGAGGCCGACTCGAAGAGAACCAGATAATCGTGCAATGCTCACTCCACTGGCGATAAATCATTCGTCTAGCATGCCCCGCAAGCGAGTGAGATACACAGCCAAGCCACAAATATCACGACCCGAAGCCTCTGAAGGAACTTTTCGACTTCTGGTGATTGACTTTAACTTCATTGTTGATAGAGGCAGTGGAGATGAACAAGCAAATAATAATATTCTGCACGCCATCCATCGCATTTCCAATTTCTGAGAGGCATGTTGAGATGGGCAAAAGAAGAGGAAGATTCAGGATTCATAGACGACATCTTTCGGACCGCTGATGGTGAGCCACCACAGGCTGGTACTTCCTCCGACTCTGACTTCATTGTTATGCAGATAAATCCTTAAAATTGTTGGGAAAATATGGCTTTGAATTGGGTAGAACAATGAAGTCAGATCTTTAGAGTACTCGAGTCAGACTTTGAGGCGTGGTATCACTTTCTTTAAGGATTTATTTGCCTCACAAAATTGCTAATGGTCACCGGCAAATTTCTTCCAGAATACAACAAAGTCTCAAATGAGAATACTACATAGCAATTCTAATATTTCTCCAGGATCTCTCATGGGAAACAATTGGAAAAAATGGCTGTTAAACAATGAAAGAAGATATATGTTTTATCTCAAAATAAACGTATTTATCTTTTTCTTTCGAATAGAGGCAACTCTTCAAAACGTTGCAAAAGAAAAAGACAATCTTTCGTGAACAAGTATGTCTCAAAGGTTACATTGAAAAGACATAAAAAAAATTCGAAATTAAATAAATAAATAAATAACCGTAACTTTTCGTGAACAGTCGCACTGTTTCAACAAGACTTTATAGTTAACTTTTTATAAAAATAAATCCGAATTTTCAATAAATAAAATTAACGATCGTCGGTTAGTGCCAAATCTCGTCCACGTGCGCACTCACATCTTTTCGATGTGGGACAAGGCACCTATTCATTTGTTTTATAAACAAATTACCAATAAAGGGTCATTAGGTGAATGCAGTTCAAGAGAATGCCAATCACATGAGGAATATGTAATAGACAAACTACAAAGAGGTAAAATAAACCAAGTGCAGATCTAACCAGTGAGCTTTCTTAAGAAAAACCAACAATCAGTTAATACCGGTGCCTCAAGAATACGAATATGGCAACCAATCAAAGAATAAGAACAAGAACATGTTTACATGGAGACCTACTAGAAAATGAAGCAAGAAGAAAGGACGTGCAAGCCCCCAGGATGAAACGAAGCGTTTCAACGTTGAGAAACATGTTGGTGTGTTTTTTGCTGCTGTTGGACTCCAATGCGCCTTCAAATGTCGTTGAAAGGAGATGGTCTATCAACTCGATCAAATAAAGGGCATTTCCAACAAAAGATCGTTAATGACTTCTTTAAATTGGTAAAAAAAAAAAGATGCAGTTATTTATAAAAGAGAACAAAAGCTTGGGTGAAGAAGTTAGAAGAAGCCATTGCAACTTGTTTGATAATAACTGAGAGAATGAAAGAGTTAAGAAAAAACCAGCTGGTTGTGAGAAAATATCGAGGACTCTACAGGTATCGAAATCCGCTATTTGACCTCTGGACACGTCAGTTTCTTATATTTCACATTTGAGATGGGTAACTTTAGGACATGAAAAGTGGATAAAGTTTTTCAAGCATCTATATAGAAGATTAGAACCTTAAATCAACCTTTTATTTGTAACTTCTTCTTTTTAGTCGAACTCTACCTTATCTTAAAAATTTCTTTTTTGTACATGAAAAGTCATACATAGTAGAACTAGGGATGAGTATAATACGAGTGCTATAAACTTCTTCTTTTTTTCTCGGTCACTTAAGTACCACATTAGAATAAATTTGATCATTTAAGTGCAATTTCCAGCAAATCGTCCTACATGGATTTTTTTTTTTATTAATTTTCCATTTTGACGTGGATTTATTTTTTATTTTTGAATTTTTTTATTATTCTCCAAGTCAACTTCAACGATACCACGTAGGATAACCAACGTCCACATTAGATTTTCTGGCAAAACATATCATCAATAGTACTAAAGTGACCGATTTTTTAGATTCAAGGCACTCAAATGAGCATCGTATAAAAGTTATGGTACTCCTAATGTACTTATCCTAAAAATGCTTATACAAGTGTTGTTGAATGAATGATTATTTAAATATTTGAGAAAATTATCAATTAGTCTTAAACTTATTCCGTAGATATCAATTCAGTTTTAACTTTCTAATTATGTCAATATTGTCCTACACAATTGTGTGATATTTAAATATAGTATTTCCTGCCATTTGCCATCGCAAATTGTGACGTGGAAATTAATAAATTGCCCACATTAGCATGCCACTTAAGATGCCGACAATGACTAGATGCCATGTCAGCGATTTTCAATGGCAATTAACAGAAAAGACTACATTGAATAATAACCCAAAAGTTTAGGATTACATTAACAAAATTTAAAAGTATGGTTGATTAAGTGGAATAATTAGATGTTGACAAGGAAATTATGACAATTGCAATTGCATTATGAGACAATCCAATCAAACCATTGGCAAATATATATTTGTTGTCAATTCTAAATGTAGAATTTCCAAAGAAAGAGATGAAAAAAGGTAAAAAAAAATTCTAAATCTGGCACCTATAAGAGATAGTGTGATCAATTTAAGGTAACAGGGGACATCAGAAGTCCAAACATGAATGGAAAAAGCATGAGCCTTTATGAGTTTATTCTTTTCATATAATTGCTCATTTAACTGTTAAACCTAATCTTTGAGTTGATGCGAGTAAAATAAGAAGAGAATATGGTGGGTTTCTAAAGTCATGGGCCGAACAATAGTTAAGAAAAAGGAGAGGCGAAGGAGGTGATTTATAATAATACTGCTTATGTAATAGTACGTAATAGTTGTTTTGGTGATATTTTAATTCCTATCTTTGTTGAAAATTAAATTTAAAATATTTTGGATTTTATAAGCAATGGGCTTCATTCGTGAGAAGTACTTAGTTTTATATATATTTCACCCACTGCTATTAATATGTATTATAAGGAATTAATTAATGTAACGCATTTATCTACGTGAGACCTGTCATGATAAAATTCTTAGAGGGATAGTAGCATTGATTGGCCCTCTCCAACCTTCACTTATAAATTAAAATGCTTGGGATAAGAACAATATGAGTGCCATAATTTTCGTATGGCTCTGCCACATGAAATTCAGACTGTTCCTATTCTGCACCTTCTTCATGCTCACCATGTCCATATTTGTCTACTTCTTCTTGCCCACGATGAAGGGCATCCCGATTGAAGATACGGGCACGGTGTGGAAGAAGCGCTGGCAATGGTCTAGATTCGTTAGCGACGACAATGTTACTAAAGGAGGGATCGAGATGGGTTATGAGGGATAGAACCCGAAGATATACTGTCGTTCGTAAAGGAGGGATCGGGATTGAGATGAACAACTACGGGAAGGAACCCGCAATGTGTATGAATGAAGAATTTTCTGAGATATTGGACAATATTTTCTTTTGTTTCCAGTTTGTCGTGGCGAATATTTTTTCGTGTTGAATTCACCACGATAAATTGGTGAATTGCAATAGTGATACAGTTCGTCACCTAGCCAAACAAAATCGATTTACAATAATTGATGAATAAATCGTGATTTTCAAACTTGCATCGATTAGTTTTTATTAGTATTGAATGAGGTCGTTGCATTTGGTTTAGCATTTCCAAGGGACTTTTCGACCCTCAAAGCCCCTTGGGGAAATGCTGGACCATTTGGCAACCGTTTTAAATGAGCTTTCGGCCAGATCCTAGCCTTGTGAAAGCTAAAGTCTAATGCTAGTGAGGATTAGTATTGGCCTATCAACATTTGGCCAAATGTTGAAACTAATTTTTTCCTTCCAAAAATATCCTCACTAATTTTTCAAAATTCCAATTTTGTCCCCGGTTAATTTTTTTTAATTAAAAATATGAGACAACTCTTCAGCGAACTGGCGAAGGGCTACGACCTCGCCATCACGAGACCCAGGCAAGGGCCACCTGAGGTGGCAAGACCCAGGTAGCGGTCGCCTATGTAACATCCTAGATTTTCAACTCTACTTTCAATTCAATAAATCGAGCCTTTTTGTCGACCCGCCAATAATGTTACTCTCTGAGCTGATCACTCACGAGATAACTTGACTATTTGGGGGAAGCAATTAAGGAATCTAAATACAATGGATTTGAGAATTCGGCTAGGAATTGACTGCTCAACCGTGTTGATCTACAAGGATCATTACGGCACTGTCGAAATTGATCAGAGATCGGAAATAGACCGATTTGACTAAAATATGTAATCAAAGTATGAGTGATTTCACCTTATTGCAAAATACTTGTCAACCGGCATTAGACCGATTTTTCTATCGTTTTGGTACCCGGTGCCCGTATTTGAAACCTCGAGATTTTCACGACAATCGAGAGTCGCCAATATGTCGAAAATGTACAATGTGACTCGAGGTAAATCAATCACGGGTTAATTGCACAAAAAATTCCTAAAAGTTACATGGTAGATTAGGTCACGCTAAAATCGCATCGGATTGAAATTAACTGCGGATTTGAACCCGATTTCAGAAATTGAAAGTTCTGTTGTGTCACGATCTATTTTAGGAATGTCGACTCATCTTCTGAATCATTTTTGAAGATTTAGAGATTTTTACAGAAAATAGATTGGACGTTGCGGAAATTAGCGGAAATTAACGAAAATTCGGATTGGCTCAATTAAAGGAAATTTGGACTTCCAAGCCGAGCCTTTGAGTGCTAGGGACTTATAGAAAATTGTATGGGATTTTCTATATCAAACTTGGACGTCGAATTTGGGAATTTGTCAAAGAAATTGGAAGTTCAAAATGTGAAATTCGGAGCTATGAAAGGAGGCTGCATTTTCAGCATCAAAAGTGGATTATTTGTGATAATTGAGCAAGAAAGAATTATGGGAAACATTAGAGATATACATGAAGCTTAGGGGGACCAAGCATTTATGATTAGCATATTTCATCTTGACTTTTGCTCCCCTTCCATCCAAGCTTCTTGAGCACACCAAGTAACCAGTTCTCTTCCTCCCTCGTGGCTTCTACTTCTCATTTTTTTCATTTGCTCCTTCGGCCGTTGCTTTTTCCTTCATTTCGTTTGAGCGAAGTCCCTTCCACCACCCACATGCTGCTGCTCCATCTTCGGCTATTTCCTCAACCGAAGCTCAGCCCACATCACACGGAGATCCATCCCTTTTGCTCACGTTCCACTTCTATTTTCATTTCCCCGAAGCATAATTCTCCCGCATCTCTCCTCCACGCTGCCACTTGGCCGCGTCTGCACCTTGCTTGATCAACTTCTCCCCAGTAGAAGCCTTCGTTGTCCCTAGCATCGACTGAAGCCACTAGCTCTTGTCGCCCACTCACCGAATTCTCTTCCCATATCTCTACCACTCGTCCAGCATCGACGACCATCCGGAGCAGCCCCTCATGTCTTCATCTCCACGATGACAACCCCAACATTCGACACCACCCACCGAAGTTGTCAGTTGCCATGTCCTCCGTTTCCTCGAGTTCATGAAGCCAGCGAAAATCACGGCCAAGCACCATCGAAGAACAGGCCCACTGAATCAACCCATTCCAGCTCAATTGAAGTCCTCGAGCCCAGCATTTTGAAGCCCATCTTCAGCCCAGTCTTGAAGCCCACAACTCAGCCAAGTTTTGGGCCCAACAGCTTGCTCAGTTTATCCCATCTTAGGGCCAAGAAGCAGGCCTAAGCCCGCGACCAATAGCCTTGCAAAAGCCCAAGGCCAAAGCTTAGCCTTGCTGAGTTTTGTTGGGCCGGTTTAAGGCCCGGTCCAAGCCCGTCGGTGTCGTTGTGAGCCCAAGTTTTGCCGCCGTCATGCCGTTATTGCGATGATCCGGCCTTCGCATTTAATCAAGTGAGTTTTGCTCACTAATTTTCATTTAGTCGGCCAATGATGCTTAGGGGTTGTTTAGATTTAATTAAGTGCAATTAGGTGGATAAACTAGATTATAATAATTAAATTAGAGACTTACCGATGCATGTTAGGAAAATGGTTAGTGTATTTAGCAAGTAGACACACTATTATTTATTAAGTGAATCTCCAAAATTTTCCGGATCCGTTTTGGCATTTAATTAGGCATTACGGGCCCAAATTGGATTTAATGCAATTATTTAATAATTTCCGTAATTATTTAATTATTTAATTATTTTTTTGGAAATTAGGCTAGGACAACAGACGACCAAAATTTTATATTGATTATGGTGGTGCAATCCGTTTATTTAATTGAGCTTTAAATTGTGCTAAAATGATTTAATTGTATTTTTAGGATTTTATTCCTAAATTAATTATTTCAGTAATTGATTGGAAATTAACCGAGCATCGGTTTACAACGTCAAAACTATTTTGGTAGACCATATAAAATGGTGAAAATTGTGGAAGAGGAAATTACTATATTTTGACTAAGGCCGATCGTGTACCCACATAAGGCTATTTTTATCGGGTGTGAAAAAAATGATAAATTGTTATATGATGAAAAGGGTATACTATCTTGGCCTAGGGCCCCTAAATTATCAGCTTTGGGCGAGTATATAAATAGTATACCATAGTATCAGCTTTGAGCGAGTATGTATTATTAGCTTTTGGTGAGCATATATAGTATACTTTGATGACTTTGGAGCCCTAATCTATCAGCTTTGTGCGAGCAAATACACAGTATACTATATTATCAATTTTAGGAGAGCTATACTATTTATTTTCAGTTTTGGGTGAGCAGTCCTAGATTATGGTCGAACTTTATAGATAGTATTGAATGTACCGACTAGGGGAAGGTCGTGATGACATGTAATTGACTAAATCGATTGATCATCTGTTGTTATGAATCGACATGGTTATCAATATTTATTGATTGAACTGACATGCAAGTAGGGACTGAGGCCAAGGTAAGTCCTCTGACTCGTGTTGTACTTAGGTAGCCCTTATGGCGTATTGGCTTCCTAATCGGGTCTTAGGAGGTGGAACTCGCTGAGACATTATCTCACTGGTTATTGTATAAACATTTTTAGGTCCTTAAATGGTGTGGGTGAAGGATTGGAAGCCCCGGAGTTTAAGAGGTGAAGCCCAAATAATCGGCAATCTTGTCCGGCTAGCTAGTCATAGGACATTTCTCTTTTGATGGAAGTCAATTCCTTTTTGTAGACTTTTTTTTGTGAACTGGTTGTCTAAGACCTGATTTAATAGACCGCCTTGTATATATATGCACTATGGTTTGCAATGTATATAAATGTGGCTGCTTTCAAAGGGTGAAAATTTGGAGTCCTACTTTCTTATCCCATTGATTTATTGTCTAGGGATTTATTTATACTTTTGCATGTATATATTAAAAAGAATGGGTCGGCAATGCATCCTGGGATATCGCTATTAAGCAACCAAGGAGGGATGGGCATGTGTTTCGAGGATCGGGGCGTGACATCCCCTTTTGTGGTATTAGAATAATGGTTTGGGATTGGAGTGATAAGGTGCGATAAACCATGGGATAGTGGTAGGAAAGATATTTAAATACATGATTGGTGCAAGTTTATGATAGCTGTGTGGTAGAATTGTTTGTTGTGTTAATCGATCATCTTCTAATCCAGTGTGAATTTGGAAGACAGGAATCAGTAGAGACTGAAGCATGAGCGAGCTGGAGTAGAGAACTCATAGTAAGAGAGTTTTTACACCTACAGCTCGGGTTAGAACGCCTACCAGGGTCAGTACCCGAGGCAGAGGTAGGGTACAGGCACAGACTAGTGCCAATGGAGTAGCACAACCTCCTACTGGTGCTGGGGTAGTAGCCCTTGGTGATCCCAAGATATAAGGGATTATGTGGGTGCTTGAAGTCATGCGAAATCGAATGGATCAGCAAGAGCATAACCAAGCCATCGTTGTTCAAGCCGCTGCTACTACGGCTGTGTCCGCCACCACTAAGGCCACCCCTATTGCCGCACTTGTTGCTACACTTGCCGTTGCCTCTGCTGAAGTTCCACTAGGGAACGTGGTTGTAGAGAGACCGATCCACAAACTGGTGGAGCAATTCCTCAAGCTGAACCTGCCAAGGCTCACGGGTACCGGAGACCCAGAAGACGCATCTCTGTGGATATAGGACCTAGATAAGGCATTTGCACTTCTGAGGTGCAACGAGGAGGAGAAGGTAACTTTGGCAATATACCAATGGCAAGGTAACGCCAACATTTGGTGGAGAGCCACCAAGGATACTATATTCCCTGAAGGTGAGGTTTCGGGGTGGGACACCTTCCTTAGAGCTTTCAACGATTAGTACTTCTCAGGTAGTGCCCGGAAACAAAAGATGGAAGAATTTCAGTTTCTCCGCCAAGAGGGTATGATAGTTGACCAGTATGGGGTCAAGTTCACGGAGCTGTCGCAGTATGCTCCGAGGTTAATTGAGGACCCTGAGGAGAAAGCCCAAAGATTCATAAATGGTCTTTGTTCTGAGCTGAAACAACCCTTGCTACCATTAGATTTGTAAGAGTATCGGGAAGTCTATTGTCGAGCTCAGATGATAGAGAGAGGATTGACTGAGCAAGCTGCCTCGTCTAGATCGAGATTTAATTCAAATAGATATGCAATCCATCATGGAAAGAAGCCCATGACTGGAGGTAGATTCCATATCTCACCCAACAGGAAGGGTGGAATCGGAAACTCGGGGCCAAGTCAGAATGGCCAATTTCTCTCTTGTGGAAAGCGGCATGGTTCTGCGCCGTGTCCTCGATGGCTGGGTGTTTGTTTTGGATGTGGCCAACAGGATCACATGATCAGAGATTGTCCTAACCAACCAAGAGGACAACCACAGTTACTGACGCCGCTACCTATGGGCCAGATTAGAGGATATGCGCTATAGAATGTGCCGTAGGGAGGTTAGCTAAGACCACTAGTGCAAGGCATGGTGTATGCCATCACTCAAGGTCAGGCAGAGGCGGCGCTTGACGTGATTACATGTATGGTTTCGCTGAATGATCATCCTGCTTACGCTTTATTCAACTCGGGAGCAACCCACTCCTTTATTGATGAACAATACATTAAGATGTTATGATTGAGTCCTATATTGTTGGAATTGGCAATTTGCATATCTACACCATTGAAGGATAATGTTATTACTGCTTTGAGGTGTTCTGGTTGCAAGTTAGTGATTGGTAAGCGAGTGGGGAAAATAGATTTATTAGTCCTAGCCATGTATGATTTTAATTTAATAATTGGCATGGACTGGCTCACCAAGCAACAAGCTAAAATGGACTGCTATCGCAAGTCGATTCAGTTTTACCCATCTAATGGTGAAAGCTTCGAGTTTGTCGAGAATTGAGGAGGACCCTCAATTACCTTGATCTCATCGCCTGAGGCAACTTGTCTGTTAGACAATGGTTGCCAAGGTTACCTAGCAACTGTCATGGATACAACAGTTGAGGAACTGAAGATGGAAGACATTGCTGTGGTACAAGAATTTCCATATGCCTTTCCAAAGGAATTGCCAAGACTAACGCCAAAAAGAGAAATTAAATTTGTGATTGAACTAGCACCCGGGAGAGAGCCAATCTCTAAGGCTCCTTATCGAATGGCATTATCTAAGTTGAAAGAACTGAAGGTGCAAATGCAAGAATTATTGGATAAATGATTTATTTGTCTCAGTGCATCACCTTGGGGAGCACCGGTTCTTTTTGTAAAGAAGAAAGATGGTCCGTTATCTCTATGCATCGACTATCGACAACTCAATTAGGTAACGATCAAGAACAAGTACCCACTCTCGAGGATTGATGATATGTTTGATCAGTTGCAAGGAGCATCGATATTTTCAAAGATCGACTTGAGGACAGAATATCATCAGTTGAAGATTAGGAAGGAGGACATTCCTTAGTTAGCAATTCGTACTCGGTATGGTCATTACAAGTTCACAGTAATGCCATTCAGGTTGACGAATGCTCCAAATGCCTTCATGGATTTGATGAACGGAGTATTCAAGGAATATCTAGTTCAATTTGTGATCGTGTTCATTGATGACATCCTTGTGTATTCGAGAAATGAGAAGAGCACGAGAATCACCTGAGACTGGTGCTGCAGACACTAAGAGTCCATCAATTGTACGCCGATTTCAGCAAGTGTGAGTTTTGGTTGACTCGTGTTGGTTTCTTAGGGCATGTGATTTCAGGCGAAGGAATTTCTGTAGACCCAAGCAAGATTGAAGCCGTGATCAACTGGCCAAGACCGACTACAGTGACTGAGATCAGAAGTTTTATGGGTTTGGCAGGTTATTACAGATGGTTTATGGAAGGGTTCTCATCAATAGCATCGCATCTAACAAAACTCTTGAAGAAAGAAGAAAAGTTTGTTTGGACAGACAAGTATGAGAATAGTTTTCAGGAGCTTAAGGAAAAGCTGACTATCGCACCTGTGCTGACCATTCTATCTGGTCCTAGAGGATTCGAGATCTATAGTGATGCGTCATTCAGGGGACTAGGTTTCGTGCTAATGTAACATGGCAGAGTCGTTGCATACGCCTCCCGTCAGTTGAGGCCTCATGAGCAGAACTATCGGACGCATGACTTAGAACTCGCAGTGATTATCTTTGCCCTGAAGATGTGGAGACACTATCTGTGTGGAGAAAGATTCCAGATCTTCACAGACCATCAAAATCTTAAGTACATGTTCTCTCAAAAGGAGTTGAACATGAGATAGCGCCAATGGATGGAATTGCTGAATGATTATGACTGTAATATTCTATATCACCCAGGAAAGGCGAACAAGGTCGCTGATACCTTGAGTCGAAAGTCTTCAGTTGCTCTAATACTGATTAAGGAGTGGAACTTAATCAAGAGAGTTCGAGATTCAGTATTCAAATTCGAGGTAGGTCACCTTTCAAGTCTTATGGCCACCCTTATAATTGAACCAGATGTCCAAAACAGAATCAAGCTACTAAACCGATAGATCTAGATGTATAGAAAATTCTACAATAGGACACTAAGAAAAGAAAGGCTGACTTTCATATTTTTTATGATGGAATACTAAGGTTCCGACGACGTTTAGTTGTACCTGATGATGTGGAGCTTAGAGAAGATATTTTATCTGAAGCACATTGTAGCAGTTACATCATTCATCCTGGGAGTACCAATATGTATCAGAATCTGCGTTAACACTACTAGTGGTCTGAGATGAAGGCAGACATCGGTAAGTATGTCGCCAAGTGTTTAACATGTTAGCAAGTTAAAGCTTAGCATTGCAAGCCGGGAGGACTTCTGCAACCTCTTGCGATCCTAGAATGAAAATGGGAGCATATGACGATAGATTTCATGACTGGACTAGCGAGGAGTCAGAGAGGAAATGATTCGATTTGGGTAGTAGTCGATAGACTGACAAAGTCAACTCACTTCATTGCAATTCGAAAGGACCTGAGTTTGGATAGACACGCAGACCTATATGTGCATCATGTGGTTCGTATGCATGGAGTGCTGATTACGATAACTTCAGATAGAGACCTAAGGTTTACCGCCGCCTTTTGGAAGAGCTTGCAAAGTGCTTTAGGTACCAAGTTTTAGTACAATACGGCATATCTCCTCAGACGAATGGCCAGTCTGAGAGGACAATTCAGACCCTCGAGAACATGCTGAGAGCTTGTGTACTAGACTTCGAGGGAAGTTGGGAAGATCAGCTTCATCTAGTGGAATTTGCCTACAACAACAGTTATCAACAGAGCATCAAGATGGCTCCATTTGAAGCATTGTATGGCAGAGTGTGCAGAACACCAGTGTGTCGGGATGAAGTTGGGGAAAGAAAGATTTAAGGTCTAGAGTAGGTTCAACAATCAGTAAATGTCGTGGCAGTGATTAGAGGCGAATTAAAGACCGCTCAAAGTCGTCAAAAAAGCTACGCAGATAAGCGTCGAAGGCTCTTAGAATTCCAAGTTGGTGATTACGTTTTTCTGAAGGTGTCACCAATGAGGGGAACTTCGCGCTTTGGTAAGAAAGGAAAACTGAGTCCAAGGTTCGTAGATCCGTTTGAGATTCTTGAGAGAATCGGGACTTTGGCGTATCGTCTTGCGTTGCCGCGGTGATTGGTGCAAGTGCATGACGTCTTTCACATGTCGATGTTAAGGAAATATGAGTCTGACCCGACCTATGTGCTCAATTTCGAGGAGTTGGATGTAGATGACCGTGTGTCATACGTTGAAAGCTCGGTTTAGATCGTGGATAGAAAAGAGCAAGTTCTGCGTATAAAGACCATTCTAATGGTCAAAGTGGTCTGGTAACACCACGGTCCTGAAGGAGAAACATGGGAGACTGAAGAGTCGATGAGACAATTGTATCCCCACATTTTTGCTTAAGTATTATAAGATTTAAATTTCGATGACGAAATTTTTATAAGAAGGGAAGACTTGTAACATCTTAGATTTCGACTTTGCTTTCAATTCAATAAATCGTGCCTTTCGTCGACACACCAATAATGCTATTCTCTGACTGATCACTCACAAGATAACTGAACTATCTAAGGAAGCAATTAAGGAATCTAAATGCAATGGACTTAAGAATTCAACTAGAAATTGACTGCTCGACTATGTTGATCTACAAGGATCATTACAGCACTGTTGAAATCGATCAAAGACCAGAGATAGGCCGATTCGACTGAGATATGTGATCAAAGTGTGGGTGATTTCAACTTATTGCAAAATACTCGTCGACTAGCATTAGATCAATTTTTCTATCGTTTTGGTACTCGGTGCCAGTATTTGAAATTTTGAGATTTTCACGACAATCGAGAGTTGCCAATGTGTCGAAGATGTGCAGTGTGACTCGAGGTAATTCAATCACAGGTCAATTGGACCAAAAATTCTTAAAAATTACCCAGTAGACTAGGTCACGCTAAAATCGCATCGGACTGAAATTAACTGCGGATTTGAACCCGATTTCAGAAATTGAAAGTTCTGTTGTGTCACAATCTATTTTAGGAACGTCAACTCATCCTCTGAATAATTTTTTGGAGATTCAGATATTTTTACGAAAAATAGATTTAGACGTTGTAGAAATTAACAGAAATTCGGATGGGCTCAATTAAAGGAAATTTGAACTTCTAAGCCGGGTCTTTGAGTGCTGGGGACTTATAGAAAATTGTATGGGATTTTCTATATCAAACTTGGACGTCAGATATGGGAATTTGTCAAAGAAATTGAAAGTTCAAAATGTGAAATTCGGAGCTATGAAAGGAGGCTGCATTTTTGGCATTAAAAGTGGATTATTTGTGATAATTGAGCAAGAAAAAATTATGGGGAACATTAGAGACATACATGAAGCTTAGGGGGACCAAGCATTTATGATTTAGGATATTTCATCTTGACTTTTGCTCCCCTTCCATCCAAGCTTCTTGAGCATGCCAAGCAACCGGTTCTCTTCCTCCCTCATGGCTTCTACTTCTCATTTTTCATTTGCTCCTTCGGCCGTTGCTTTTTCCTTCATTTCGTTCAAGTGAAGTCCCTTCCACCACCCACGTGCTGCTGCTCCATCTTTGGCTATTTCCTCAACCGAAGCTCAGCCCACATCACATGAAGATCCATCCCTTTTGCCCACGTTCCACTTCTATTTTCATTTCCCCGAAGCATAATTCTCCCGCATCTCTCCTCCACGCTGCCACTTGGCCGCGTCGCACCTTGCTCGGTCAACTTCTCCCCAGCAAAAGCCTTCGTTGTCCCTAGCATCGACTGAAGCCACTAGCTCTTGTCGCCCACTCACCGAATTCTCTTCCCCCATCTCTGCCACTCGTCTAGCGTCGACGACCATTTGGAGCAGCCCCTCATGTCTTCATCTCCACAATGACAACCCCAGCATCCGACACCACCCACCGAAGCTGTCAGTTGTCGTGTCCTCTATTTCCTCGAGTTCACGAAGCCAGCAAAATTCACGGCCCAGTTGTTGACACCCGAAATTTCCGTCGACATTTTAATCATCCATTTTGCAAAAATATAAAGAGCCAAAAAAATAAAAAAATGATGATGAAAAGAAAAAGAAAAAAGAAAACAAATGAAAAAATAAATAAATAAGGAAAAACGAAAAAAAAAAAAAAGAAGAAAAAAAAAAGAGAGAGAAAAACAAAAAAAAGAAAAACAAAAAGAAAAAAGAATATAAAAAGGGGGAATCGCGGACGGCGAGAGGGGGGGCTCTCTCTCCACGGACTCTCTCTCTCACGCGATCCCTCTCTCTCCTCACACGGACTCTCCCTCTCCACCCACTCATTCTCTCTGGAGCCGAATTTTTTCAGAAAATCCTCTCTGCAATTCTCTCGATTGGGGCTTTCTTTTTCTGGTTTTGTTTCATTCGAGCATGGACTTCTTCTCACCGAAGGAGAATGGAGGATTGGCCGCTTGCTGATTCAGCCATCAGACGTGGTTGTTCGGCCATTAGAGGTTGCTGGTGTTCTGTTCCAGCAAAGGAGAATCTGAAGATCGGCGTTGAACAACTCTCGTACCGGAATCGAACTTGATATTCTCAACGTCCGGTGATTCCTGAAGAGAGATCGAAGAGCAGCTTCATCATCGTTGAAAAGCGGACATCTCTAGAAGTTGATTCTTCGTTGGTTCAATCAAGGCTAGGGTTTTCCTCCGTCGGTGTGCGATTGGAGCGACGGGAGCAGTGGTAGAGCTTGATTCGACCTCTTCCGTTCGTTATCAACCGCTTGCTCGCCTCGGAGCGAGCGAACGTTCGGCCCTCGGTCCTCTAGTGCAGAAGCTCGCCGGAGGTTGGGCGGATCGGTGACGATGATGCTTAACCGAGTTAGTCTCTGGATCAAACTCACCAAAACGGTGAGCTCTCTTTCTCTCTCGATCCGTTAAATTTTTTGGCCTCTCGGTTTCTCTCCCGCCGCTCCCTCGACTCGAACGATTTTCTTTCAACTCTGTCTCGCGCACCCCTGCTGGAACGGCCGGTTGACGAATTTGGAGTTTAGGGCTCAGACAACTTCGATCCTTCGCCGATTCATTCAAGGTTGGTATAGTTTCTTCAACGGCAGTTAATCCCCTGTTTATGCTAGCAATAGTTGCTAAGAGAAATGGGATGTGGTTCCATATTGATGCTGCATATGCTGGAAGTGCTTGTATTTGTCTTGAATATCGGCTATACATTGATGGCATTGAAGATGCTGATTCATTCAACATGAATGCACATGAGTGATGTCTGACAAATTTTGATTGTTCATCTCTCCGGATAAACGTAAATTATACGTTTTCTTATGTCACATGCTGATGAGATTGATGTCTCGTTTGAAATAATGGCGTTTATTCCGTTCGATACACGGGAGTGGGGAATTTTGTTATCACTAGTCTTCCAACAACTGTGGTTTTAGAGTATGCTGATATCGAAGGACCGAATCATTTGGATGAACGCGTTTGATTGTCTATGCTCAAATTTTTCCAAGTATCTCGTTTAGATCATGGAACCTGTGTATAGGTTTAGAACTGTCATTGTTGCTCGTCTTGGCAATATTTCCTGGTTATAGATAAAGTCTTTGAACATTATATGTAGTTCAATTGCACATGTACTGCATTACTTTCCTCTCTACCTATATAGAATAGTACGTGAATCATGTAAATATTTTTTTTTTGTTTTTTTGTTGCCTAGATTCTTGACTGCAGCATGCAGCAATAGATTTTCATATCTACTAGTGGATTCACAATATCTTTAGCGTTTATTCTTGAGGAGCTTCCATCATTAAAAAGAAGAGAAATGCTGCATTGTAAAGATATCCCTGCTCTTGATTTTTTTTTAGAAAAATATACATGCTGAGTTTGATAATGTTGTTTTCTTTGAAGTTGATTATGGCATCTGTTGTATACTTTCTGATGGACCAAGTGAATATAAAAAACATAGGGGTTCACAGGGTTTACAAGCTTCAGATTTTGTAGTTCTCTTTGGTTTTCTGCTGAAGTATTGTGTTAAGATTCTCTTGCTTGTCTTTCTCTTGAATTGTACTTTCGTATGGTGAAAATCCAAGTAACACAAAAAGCTGGTTGTCTTGATAGGATGTTAATCATGCTTGGTGAGGAACTGATTTCTAATGGAGTAGAATTTAGATCATAAATGGGTGCTTTATGAAATGCCTTTGGGTTACAATATATAGAATTCTTTGGAGTTGATTTGATTAGAAACGCTGTCTTTTCTGTGGCTAATTGCTGTTAGTTTTAAAGATAAGATAGTAGATTTGTCCAATTGCTTTTAATATTGTTGTAGAGTGACGGTGTGACATGCTATCATGTTTTATTTTTGATTGACCTCTTCATGCTCTTGAATTTTTAGAAATTCACGTGTTAAAATTTTGAGAAGCTTCCTCGTGAAAATTGTTACCATGATTGGGTGTGCATTTGATTCTAACTTGAGGTTAGTTTGGTTATTAATTGATGCCATTTTGATCAAGAAAATTCATACGTGCTTGTGGCAAGACATGACTTCAATTTCATGGCAATTTGTCATCAAACAATTACAATTTATAGTCTCACGTGTTCTGTTACAACATTGATTGCATGCTGAAAGTTGTGGATTAAGCATTGATTAGATGGACATACATGTAGCATGAACACGCTTGATGATGCGTATTGTTTTGTGAATGATCTTTTATCAGCAAATTCACTTGTTTGGTTAACTGAGAACCAAAGTTATATGACTTGGATGTATGGCATATTATATGCTTTGCATGTAACTCCATCGAAGAACAGGCCCACCGAATCAACACAGCAAATTCTAGTGCTTGCAGTCAGTCTATTCCAGCCCAATTGAAGTCCTCAAGCTCAGCAGCCCATCTCAGCTTAGTCTTGAAGCCCACAACTCAGCCAAGTTTTGGGCCCAACAGCTTGCTGAGTTCAGCCCATCTTGGGCCCGTGACCAAGCAGCCTTGCAGAAGCCCAAGGATGAAGCTTAGCCTTGCTGAGCTTTGTTGGGCCGGTTTAAGGCCCGATCCAAGCCCGTCAATGTCGTCGTGAGCCCAAGTTCAGTCGTCGTCGCGCCGTCATCGCGGTGATTCGGCCTTTGCATTTAATCAAGTGAGTTTTGCTCACTAATCCTCACTTAGTCGGCTAATGATGCTTAGGGGTTGTGTAGATTTAATTAATTGTAATTAGGTGGATAGATTAGGTTAGAATAATTAAATTAGAGACTTACCGATGCATGTTAGGCAAATGATTAGTGTATTTAGCAAGTAGACACGCTCTAGTATTTATTGAGCGAATCTCGGAAATTTTTTAGGTCCGTTTTTGGCGTCCAATTAGGCATTATGAGCCTAAATTGGATTTATTGTGATTATTTAATAATTTCTGTAATTATTTAATTAATCATTTATTTTCCAAAAATTGGGCTAGGACAGTTGACGATCGGAATTTTATGCTGATTATGGCGGTGCAGTCCGTTTATTTAATTTAGCTTTAAATTGTGCTAAAATGATTTAATTGTATTTTTAGGATTTTATTCCTAAATTAATTATTTCAATAATTGATTGGAAATTAACCGAGCATTGGTTTACAACGCCAAAAATATTTTGGTGTACCATATAAAATGGTGAAAATTGTGGAAGAGGAAATTACTATATTTTAGATAAAGCCGATCGTATACCCACACATGACTATTTTTATCGGGCGTGATAAAAATGATGAATTGTTATATGATAATAATAGTATACTATCTTGGCTTGGGAGCCCTAAATTATTAGCTTTGGGTGAGCATGTAAATAGTATATCATAGTATCAGCTTTGTGTGAGCATGTATTATTAGCTTTGAGTGAGCATATATAGTATACTTTGATGGCTTGTGGCCCTAATCAATCAGCTTTAGGCGAGCAAATATACAATATACTATATTATCAGCTTTGAGTGAGCAATCCTAGAGTATGGTCGGACTTTATATATAGTATTGAATGTACCAATCAGGGGAAGGTCGTGATGACATGTAATCGACTAAGTCGATTGTTGACACCTAATTTTGGAAAAATAAAATTGCATTTTGAAAAGAAAAAATAAAAAATGAGAAAATTGATTTGATTGATTATGCATGGAAGTTTGAAATTCTGGTGAGTATTCAGATTTTGATAAATATAGAAACAATTGAAAAATCGAGCGAATTAAGGGCAATGATTTCAATTCAATAGAAGGAATCAAGCAAAATCGAGTTGATTGCGAAATCACGTTCTAATTTGCAAGCTTGATTTAATGCGACGAAAGATGGAAACTCGGAAAATACCATACAAAGTGGCCGTCTGTAATCACTATAAAAGAGAGCTACATTTTTCGTGACTAAGGGGGGCGAAAAAATGGGGAGAGAATGAAAAAAAAAATCGTGAAAAGAATTCGTGCAAAAAAAGTACAGAGAAAAGTGGGGGGAGGTCAGAAAAAGAAAAATTCGAGAGAAAATACATGTGAAAAATCTTCGTCCATCTTTAGTCAACAAAGAAAGCCACTTCCCCTTTTCTTGTCTTGACAAGCTCCAGAGAAAAAAAGCAGCAAGAAGTGCAGAAAAAGGACGTGAGAAGAGACGTGTGAGAAAGAAAAAAAAGAAAAGCAAAGCTTGTCTTCTTCGAGCGTCTCCTCGCCACTACTGGTTGACTGCCGCCCCTGCCCTTCGAGCACGACCAGCAGCACCCACCTCAGACGTTGCCAGCGCCGGTGGTTTGAGCCTCCTTTTGCCGGTGACCCCTGAAGCCTGCTCGCCGCTGCGCCACCGCGAGACACACCACGGCCGAGCCCCGCATCGCACCCGACGCTGCTGCCCAGCGACCCGCGACCCAGCTCCGTGACCCGCGACCCAGCCCCGACTTCGCCGCGGCCCTGAGTTGGAGCCCGCCGCCATTCACTTGCAGCCGCTCCCCCACCAGAGCTCCGCCGACCGGTCAAACAACGGCTCGTCGCCATTCCCCCGTCGATTCCCTTTGGTAGTTTTTTATTTTTAACTTTTTACTTTACTTTTCACTTTATTTATAGTTTAGTTTATTTTACTCTTTTTATTTGTTATGTTATCTTTTTGTGTATTTCATTTGATAGCATTTTTAGTTTAGTTATTTGATTTGTAATATTGGATGTTAATATCTATAATTTTTGTAGGCATTATCCGCATGAATTTTGTCCGAAATTATTATGATTAATAATTTGATCCGAGAGACATGGGATCATTTTTTTTAATTATTATAATTGTTGGGCTTTTTAGTGGAATTTCAATTGTTAAATCACAATGATTATTTAATTTGGTCCGTAAGACTTCGGATCAGATTTGTAATTATTTTGATCTCTTTGTTGTGATAATTAGGGTTAGAATAATCGTTAACTTGACCTGTGAGACAACAGGTTATTTTTTCGATTATTTTAATCATTTATTTTGTTGATAGCTTAGATTTAATATTTATTTAATAATTACTTATCTTTAAAAAAAACTAAAAAAATCAGAAAATCAAAATTCTGCATGAGCATATAGGTTTAGTAAATCAGACATGTAGGTTTAATAAATTAGAATTTCCTTAGGATTAATTTTTAGGATTGCATTGGTAAAAATAAGTTAGGGATGAACCTAAATAACATTTTTACAAAATAAGGTTTTAGATAATGATCGCACATCTCAAATCTCATTTAAAAAAAAAAAAAAATAGTTTTCTAAGATAGGATAGGGTTTAAGTCAAATTAACCCCTAGAATAAATTAGAAAAATATCCTTTTTAGATAGATTAATTAGGACTTTTATAAATTCCGAATTTCAATATAAAAAATCCAAAAATACTAGGTGCATGTTAACTAGTTTGCATAATAGGATTATTTAATCAGAATTTGTTCATTAGTGAAGTTAGGTCATGAAGTGCAAAATAATTAGTTTGCATAATAGGCCCATTTAATTAGAATTTGCACATTAATAAGATTAAGTCATTTAGTTTTAAAAATGCATTTTTATAAAAGAATTCTAATTTTTAAGAAAATCCAAAAAAAGCTGTTTGCTTGCTTTGTGTGATGCAATTTATTTATTTGAATGTTTTAATAATGGATGAGCACCCGTGTGGTCACCACATTTGCATGATAATGATTTTGCTTAAAATAAATCCAAGCTGCTGCGAAAATATTTTGAAAATTAAAAGAAATGGTACCGAAAGGGCATTAGAAAATTCTAGTGTAACCAAGTCCCCGTACCTAGGGGTGAGCGGTTCTCGGTTCCCTTACAGTTCCGCTTGGAACCTAGAACCTACCCTCGGGTACAGGTTCCTCATTTTTTGGAACTCGGAACCTACCCGTGAGAACCAAGAACCTGGAACCTACCCCATCGTTCAGTTCCGGGGTCGGTTCAGTTCCAACAAAGTTCCAACGGGTTTTTTTTTTTTTTTTCATTTTTAGTTTTAAAAAAATGCTTCTATTGGAACTTACCGAATGATTAATTAGCCAAGCTATATTCCCTTTATTTGTGGCATCGATTACAAGTTCTTCACCGATCTTGAAGAGCTGCACAATGTCTCAAAGATGTTTAGAAGACAAACCGACGATAATGCAGATCATGATTTCAATGCTAATCAATGAACCCGATGAGACAAAGAGACAAAGCTTTGGAGGGAAAATCATGAAGAAACACACTTCCTAAACTCCACTCTTTATGGTAATGAAAAAAACGAAAAACATTTGAGAATATAAATCGCTGTACTTGTCTCTTTTTATCATGTCCTCCATTTCCAAGAATAAATGAAAAGTATAATGACAAATACAGCATTTCACCCAACTAAAGCATAACATGCAAATAATGAGGTAGTTTTCAGAAGAAGGTACCATTTCTCCTTCCCCGAATATTTCTTCGAGCAAAGGGTCCCCATCCATGTATACCAGATTTACCAAACATATTCGATGCTTTTCGTCCTCTGAAACAGTAATTTAATATTAGCCATTATGAAAGACACATCAAGCAAAATGCGATGATAAAATTGGAGGAGCAAACGTACTTGTTAATGACCATGACATAGTTATAATCAACCTCTTGGCTGTCGAACCTTCTGCATAATCATCCAAGTAAAATCATATTTTTCCAGGACAAGGCAGCATGCACCATATAGTTTTTAGTCAATGGATCATAGTTGTTAAATCTTCTAGGCAATAGACTTAACAAAACGGCTCGGGACATGAGATTGAAGCAGAGAATTAAAACATGTAGACAAGGGGAACCAATCTAACCTATGATCGGCGCAATATATCAACTTCTTTGTTATTTGACTCCCACTCTTCTCCAGGCAGTGTAACTGAAAACAAAGATATAGAATCAGTGTAAACTTACATGAGTATCTATCTAACATATCCTTCCTTGAAATCCAACGCCAAAGAAAATAGAAAGATAGCAAGAGCGAGCGTCAGAATAGATTAAAAAATCCAGCTCAAGAAATTCTACCAATGTTAGTTCTGATAAAAGTCATGAAAATAATATATATCTATATAAGGACTTACTTCCATGCTGTGTCCTGCTCTTGCAGCACACATAACTTGAAAATAAGTAGGACATCTGCTGCATTGAGTGCAGGAACCATGAGTCTGCTTACATATTACACAACTCTGCACCACAAAGCAAAGAAAAGCATTTGAAAAGAAGCACTGAGCATCTAGAAGTTAATGGCAAATAAACTAAGCAGTAGACAACAAACAAAATCAACACATCAAACTCAAATACTCAACTGAACAGTAAGCTGCTATAAAGCTATTATGAAATCAGGTTCTCCTCTATTGCTAAACGCTTTTATCATTCCCACAATAAGTACAATCCACCACATCAAAGAAACAGCAATCTTCAAAATCGTAAATCTAAATAAGTATGGATTACCTTCAAAAAGAAGTTGGAGGAATTCTAAGTATTCCAAAGTGGCTGGTTCCATTTTCTCATGATTCGAAAGCCAACTTCGGGCAAAACCACGCGCATGTGACATGAACCCAGTGGCTCGATATCCGTTGGCTTCAAAGCACCCCCTAGAGACCAGCATTTAAGCCAGTCAAAATAATTTCAAGCAAGAAAATACTAACTCACACAACAGCAAGACATAGATTTAGAGCAAAAGTCAGACAACTGTGATAATGAATTTCATATGATACGGCTTCCTCAAAATCCCAATAGTAATATTTCTAAAAAATCAAAAGTGATATATCTAATATTGTCACCATGAACGTCAAATAATTTAAAAGTATAAGAAACAACATATGAGGACAAAAGCACCTCCTCCCATGAAAACACCTCACCCCTACCCGTACCCTTAGTCTCTGGTTCGTAGAAGTAAAATAAATCTCCATTTATTTTACTTAGATGTCTAATCGACCTATCATAAACCGATTAGTGGCGACTCCTAATTAATAACCCCTTGCATGTTTAAAAATTTAAACTTAAGTCGCGATTTGATATGGGCTTGGGAGAGCCCGAGCTAAGTATAAAAACTCAACAGTCCATTAACCTAGTTTTAGGTGGTGCACACGAAAAATAGGTCGCGACATCGATTAATCAATGATTTGATCTGGTGTTATGAATTGACATGGTTATCAATATTTATTGATTGCATTGATGTGTAGGTAGGGACTGAGGCCAAGGTAAGTCTTTTGACCCGTGTTGTGCTTAAGTAGCCCTTAGGGCGTATTGACTTCCTAATCGGGTCTTAGGGGGTAGAACTTGCTAAGACATTGTTTCACTGGTTATTGTATAACAATTTTCAAGTCCTTAAAACCACCGCACTGAGTAGCACTGCTGGCTTTGGGCTTTGTCCCCCTTACGAAGGGGATAAGTTTGAATCCCCAGCACATCGCAGGTGGACTTACCCACTTCACAGGGGTGATGGGTTCCTCCGTGGCCCCAGGGTTTGCTCGCTGGCTGTCGGCTTACGAGTTTCCCTAGGTCATAAAAAAAAAAATCAGGTCCTTAGATGGTGTGGGTGAAGGACTGGAAGTCTCGGAGTTTAAGAGGTGAAGCCCAAAGAATTGGCGATCTTGTCCGACTAGCTAGTCTTAGGACATTTCTCTTTTGATGGAAGTCGATTCCTTTTTGTAGACTTTATTTTGTGAACTGGCTATCTAAGACTTGATTTAATGGATCGCATTGTATATATATGCACTATGGTTTGCAATGTATATAAGTGTGGCTCTTTCAAAGTATGAAAATTTAGAGTCCTACTTTCCTATCCCATTGATTTATTGTCTGGGGATTTATTTATTCTTCCACATGTATATATTTAAAAAAAAGGGTTGGCAATGCGTTATAGGATATCGCTATTAATCGACCAAGGAGGGATGGGCATGTGCTCCGAGGATCGGAGCGTGACAGCCTAAGTCGCATGCCACTGGGGTGGAACAGGTTGTGTGACCTTCGTTAATCCTTGGCTGGGTAGCACAACCATTGCCCAAGGTCGCCCGAACTCAACCAACAACCGTTGGCACCAGTTCTAGCTCGCCGACGGCTATAGTCCTTCACTGGTCTAGCAAAGGGTTTGTTTTGTTTTTCAATATATATATATATATATACACCTAAAGCCCATTGCAATTTTTTTTTTTACCAAACACACATTTAACTCAAAGTCTATTTGCAAAGAGATTTTAACCAAACATAATTTGCATTTTCCCAAATAACTTTGATTTTCAACATTGGTATTACATTCGGCAAAAGTATACTTCAAGTACCAAAAGTTGGCACAAAGGGATACTTAAGTGCCAAAAGTTACGAAAGTGACACTTAAGTGCCAAAAGTGGAGAGAAATTGATCACTTAAGTGCACTTCGGCCAAAATGCTGACATGCGCAATTTCCGGTGAAATAAGTGCAAAATAACATCGTTTTGCATGCTAACATGGTCAAACAATACAAAAACGATGTTGTTTTAGTGCTGACGTGATAAAAAATAATATAAAAATTAATTAAATTAAATTTAATTAATTTTTATATTATTTTTTTATCACGTCAGCACCAAAACAACGCCATTTTGCATTTGTTTCGCCGGAAAATCGCCATGTCAGTATTTTGGCTAAATTGGCATTTAAGTGATTAATTTTGCTCTGATTTTGGCACTTAAGTGTCACTTTCATAACTTTTGGCACTTAATTGTCCTTTTGTGCCAACTTTTGACACTCCAGGGGTCGTGGTGTCCTATTACACTCAAAGTTCATTTGTAAAGTTGAACCAAACACACTTGATTTGACCCTATGTAAGGAGATATTGAGTCATTGCAAACGTTCTTTGCAGAGTTCTCACTACTTGTGCTTGCACAAATTCTATCGATAAACCGAATTGATTTGCTATCACACAACTAAAAAAAGAAGGTTTACAGAGTTATGATGAGTAATTTTCAAAGCTCCTCAGAGTCTAGACACAAGTTTAAATAATTCTTCAACCCATTTTGATACCTTTATTGTTTACATAGGACGAGTTCAAGCGAAGTTGACTGCATTCGATGGTAGAGATTTCGCAAATATCACGCCAATCAAGCTCATGCCAATAAGGGTTAGGCCATGCGTGACTGTATCTCCATGGAGCCAAATTACTTATGCCAGCTTCAAGTTCTTTTAGGAAATATCCTGGGATATCGGCAGAGGGTGCAATTTATATCTTTAAGGCTTATCATTTACCCTCCCGATGATCGCAGCATTCAACCACATTCAAAAGATTTTCGGAGCACGTATAACCCATGAAATCTTTCACGTGCTCCGATGTAGCGGTCGTTCTCTTCCTTCTTTCACGTACCCGCGATCAGACACTCGTTCTCCAAGTTTCCAACAGCAAGCTTTTGGGTTCATCCGACCAGTAATCTCTCACTTTGCTTGTTGCATGCAGCTTGTGATCAAAGTCAGCGGGACAAAACGAGCATGCCACGGCAAACGAACCAAACATGCCATTCCAAGTTTCCAACAGCAAGCTTTTGGGTTCATCCGACCAGTAATCTCTTCGCTTTTCCTTGCTTCCGGTGAGTTGGTCCGTCTATTTCGCAGCGTCTTGGGTCCTCCGAGACATTTCTTCTTGGACCCTGGATCGGTTCTATGAACATGGAATCCTCAAGTAGAATCATATTCCAACTAATGTCATTACTTGAAATAATATTTGTTTTGTTTTGGTAAAATTGAAATAATATTCGTTTCCGATTGTTTGGCTGACAAAAACAAAACTTCTGGCCTCCTAGAAAAGAAAACTTCTCGACAGTGACCGGTGATCTGCAATCGTCTTGGCAATTAGGTTGGCCATTGTGGAATAGCTACTAGAGGAAAATTGTTCAAAAAGTGCTAAATTAGAAGCAATATCAAAATATTATTAAAATATTATAAAAATAATTCTTTAACGTGTCGTAGTTTTGACATTGTAAGATAAACAATTACAACTAAATTATAGGAAACGAAAAAAAAAAAGAAGGGAAGGCGGTAGCAATCCGTACATCAATTAATTAGTCTTAATATATTTTGTCTTGAATGTTTGTATGTGTATATATAACTATGCATGCACTTGAATATACGTAGTTGCTTTGTATCCAAATCTTAATTTACAAAAGCAGATCCATAATGATTTTCTATATTTTTCCTTTTTTTTTTTCTTTATGTACTGAATCATTGACTTCGGCTAGTTAGGCCCTATTTGGTAATCTTCCAGGGAACAACTATCTATGTTCTTTTGTTTCCCGGAATGAAAAAAGAATAGAAATCCGTTTGGTAAAATTTTTGTTTCCGGGAACAAAAATCCTCTTTTATTTTTTTGTTCTTGGGAATAGATTTAAAACATAATTAAGAAGTAGAAAAAATTAACTTCTTGTTCCCGAGAACAATTCTTAGAATCTGTTCCTATTTTTTTTTCTTTTCTCCCCTTTTTTTTTTCTCTTCCCCTTTCTTCTTCTTCCTTTTGGCCAGTCGCCAGCGTTGGCTATGGTTGGCGATCGGCCAAACAAGGGCCGCGACCGGCTGCAAAGGAGCAAGAAGAAGAGAAAAAGAAAAAAAAATTAAGAAAAAAGAAAGAGAGAAAAGAGAAAAATAAGAAAAATATAATAAAGTATTAAAAAATTAAAAGAAACAAAAGAATTTAAGAATCCTACCAAAAACATTTCTATCATGATAATATAAATTTTGGACAGTTAGTAAGCGCGTTATTCTACTAAAAAATTGTTTCCAATAATTAAAAATATATACATATTTCTAATAAAAAAATTGTTCTCGAGAACAGAATCGTTACCAATTGCCATTTTGTTTTTGTATGCCTTCTTCGCCATGCCAACCATAGTTCCTAGAAATATGTGTTGTTTCTTAGGCACCTCCTTAAATAATTGGGCAATGCAGGGACTGACGTTCATATCCATTCATATTATGAAATTTCAATTTTTTTCCGTCTTTCTTTTTATGTGTGGCTTCTTATCCTCGCCTAATTTTTCAAACTGGTCATGTCAAATATTTATGAGGACGTGTTTTCCAATCGTTGTTGCGACGATAATTATTTGGGAGAAAAACAAGGCAGAAAGAGAGGCGGCTGACTATAAGTCCATTTTCGATCTAATGGGGGACAATGATTGTCAATTGGCAACTAAAAGTTGACAGTCATCGTCAAGATTTAAAGGTTCACCTAAATAGGCTCCACCACGAAAGAGGTCTAGCCTCCCCAATCAGGTCTACCAACGCTAGCATTGGTATTTTTTTTTTCTTTTCTCCCCCTTTTTTTCTCATCCCCTTTCTTCTTCTTACTTTTGGCCAGTCGTTAGCATTGGCTATGGCCGGCAATCAGCCAAACAAAGGCCGACGACCGGCTGCAAAGAAGGAGGAAGAAGAAGAGAAAAAGAAAAAGAATTAAGAAAAAGAAAGAGAGAAAAGAGAAAAATAAGAAAAATATAATAAAAGTATTAAAAAATTAAAATAAATAACATAATTTAAGAATCCTACCAAAAAAATTTCTATCATGAGAATATAAATTTTGGATAATTACTAAATGCGTTATTCTACTTAGAAATTATTTTTGGGAATAAAAAAAAAAAAATTATTTCTGATAAAAATTTGTTCTCTAGATAGAATCTTTATTAAATGTGCCTTTTTGTCTTTTGTGTGCCTTCTGCGCCACGCCGACCCTAGTTCCTAGAAATATGTGTTGTTTCTTAGGCACCTCCTTAAATAATTGGGCAATGCAGGGACTGACGTTCACATCCATCCATATTATGAAATTTCAATTTTTTTTTTCATCTTTCCTTTTGTGTGTGGCTTCTTATCCTCGCCTAACTTTTAAAACCGGTCATGTCAAATATTTATGAGGACGTGTTTTCCAATCGTTGTTGCGACGATAATTATTTGGGAGAAAAACAAGGCAGAAAGAGAGGCGGCTGACTATAAGTCCATTTTCGATCTAATGGGAGACGATGATTGTCAATTAGCAGCTGAAAGTTGACGGTCGTCGTCAAGGTTTAAAGATTCACCTAAATAGGCACCACCACGAAAGAGGTCTAGCCTCTCCAGCCAGGTCTACCAACGCCTGTCCACATCCTAAGAAGCGGTGGCGGGCAATTTATATCTTTAAGGCTTCTCATTTACCCTCCTGATGATCGCAACATTCAACCACAATCAAAAGATTTTCGGAGCACGTATAACCCATGAAATCTTTCACGTGCTCCGATGTAGCGGTCGTTCTCTTCCTTCTTTAATGTACCCGCGATCAGACACTCGTTCTCCTGTCCATCTCTCACTTTGCTTGTTGCATGCAACTTGTGACTAAATTCAGCGGGACAAAACGAGCATGCCACTGCAAAGGAACCAAACATGCCATTCCAACAGCAAGCGTTTGGGTATGTGTAAATTTATCAATCGCGCTTCAAAAACGTGTATCTATGTGTGGGTGCGCATGTCCATTCAATTTACATCAGATATTATTTTTTTCTTAACTAAATTGCTCGATATTCATTAATTTCTAAAAATGTTAGTGCGGTTTAATATTTAGTTTCACTTGAAAGTAAATTATGCAAATTTCAAAATCGCATCACCTTAGATATGGAAGAGTCTTCTCATGATGTTCGAATTTTATAAGTTTATTTAAAACTAATCCATAGTAGTAGCATTCCATACATCAATTAATTAGTCTGATTTTATTTTGTCTAGAATGTGTGTATGTGTACATATAAATATGCAAGCGTTTGAACCTTACCAAAAAAAAAATATGCAAGCGTTTGAAGGTAAGTAATTGCTTTGTATCCACATCTTATTTACAAAAGTAAGTAGATTCATAATGATTTTCAATTTTTTTCCTTTGTTTTCTGTACTAAACCATTGACTTCAGCTACTTATATTTTGTCTTTCGTGTGCCTTCTTTGCCTCGCGCCCAACGTGGTTTCTAAGGCTACGCATGATAAAATTTCTAAAACAGAAATTGATTTCTAGCCAGAAATCAATTTCTCAATTTCTATATCCCAGCCAAGTTTCTGAGTAAAGAAACCCGTTTGATAACGACTCAAAATTTCTATTTCTGAAATAGAAATCCATTTGATAACAGAAAAAAAATTTCTATTTCTATGAATCATGTTGTCCCCATCCTTTTACCTCACTCTTCTTGGTGCTTATGATGGTAATTTAATTTGATAAAAGTTGATAAATCACTTTAATTTATATTGGTAATTCGATAGAGTAGTTAGGAACTTCAAAACATTAGCAATTTATGTAAATAAAAGCTAGTAATTAGTATAAAAAATGCTAATATGCAAATAGTGACTGTATTTATTCTCCTCATTCAAGATTCGGGTTTAAGTCACTACACTTTTTTGCATTCTTTTGAGATCACAAAGTGATTTTATGTTAGGTACTAGTTGACATGGAGGGAAGCGCAATTTGCGAGCGATTTGAAATTAATAAAATGAAAGTTGTGCTAGAAATAGAAATTGATTAGATAACAACATAGGAAATCCTCAAATACAAAATAATAGTCGAAATAATACTAATACATTACAAAAGTTGAAAATACAATTTCATGGAATTTCCGGCATATTATTCCCTTGCCATTTTATTGGCAATGGTTTTCCTAAGCATATTTATTTGGTTTCCCTCCTCGGTCAACTGAATGTTTGCAAGCTCATCCTACGTAGGTTCAGCCACGTACATCGGATCTCCATATAGGGAAAAGTTCTTATCCATCTTGTCTTGATCGCGGATGTAATTATGGATGGCACAACATGCAATTACGATATGTGCTTGCTTTCGAAGTGCAAATGAGGGCATGTGCCTCAAAATGAAAAAGCAATTCTTCAATGCCCCAAATGATATTTCAATGACATTCCTTAAAGAAGAATGCCTATAGCAATAATATCATCATAATTGCAACATAAAAACATAAATAAACAAAGTCTCAAATATATAAGTCATGAAATGAAATACATAAGTCATGCATGTTTCTTAAACAAAGTCTCAAAAAAAAATTTATATTTCTATTTCAGAAACAGAGAAGCTACAATTTCTTGCTTCTTATTTCTCCCCCAAAACAATTTCTGAAACAGAAATCTGTTTCAGAAATAGAAAAATCAATTTGCGTTACCAAACGGATTTCTGTTCCAAACCTGTTTCAAGGAACAGAGAAATCAAGAAACATAAATTTTATCATGCGCAGCCTAAAAAGATGTTTCGTTGCTTTGGCACCTCCCTAATAAATGGGCTGTCAAGTTATTGACCTTCATATTCATTCATATTATGAAATTTTGATTTTTTTTGTCTTTCTTCTTGTACTACTTGCATTTTATCTTTCGAGTGGCTTCTTGTCCTCACCTAAACTTCTCAAACCGGTCATTTTAAATTTCTATCAACACGTGTGTTTCCAATTGTTGTTATAATAGCAATGATGGAGAAAATAGTAATTTTCTTTTATCTTCTAGATAACAATAAGTTTAAAATTCATAAAAAATCATAGAAAGAAAATAATTATATCCAAGGAGATTGCAAAATAGAAATTATTAAGATCGATTTTATCAGTCTAGTAAAAATATAAATAGCCTTAATCGTATATGGGACAGGAAGAGCTCTACCCAATCCTAATTATTGGTCACCTGATATGTTGATTTGTAGTTATATTTATAAGATTTATATATACTCTAGAAGCATGAACAAAAGAATTGCTTACTGTGATTTATATTTTTAGTCTTTTGGGCACTTTTAATTTATGAATTTACCTTTTGGTCTTGCCGCTGTGAAAATGACTAATCAAAATCTATGATGCAAATTGCTTCGCTCGGCCCCACGCGTTTTCCTATCAAGAATGATGAATGAATCACGTGTACGCTCACTCTTCATTTGGCCCACGCGTTTCTGATGTATCCTTTCCCGTACTGAACCGTACACTGACCTTTGACGGCTCATAAAGTCTCGACGACTTTTATGCAGTAAGGTCATGTTTAGTTAATGTTACTATTTTTTTTTTTTTTTTGGAAAAAGTTTACCTAAAACCCCGAACTTCGCCTCAAAGCGACACATTTACCCCAAACTTTTTGTGACGTGAAAAGCCCAAACTTTGCCAACCGTGACACATTTACCCCAAACTTTTTTGTTACACGAAAAATCCTCAACTTTCGTTATGTGACACATTTACCCCAAAATTAGAGGGCATTTTGGTCTTTTCATTTTTAAAAATTTTTAAAATTTTTTTTTTTTTACTTTTTAAATTTTTTTTTCCTTCTCTCTTCCCTCCGGCCGGGCCGGGCGAAGGGAAGCCGGCGTCCGGCGAGGGCTGCCCTCGCCGGCGTCGGACGAGGGTCACCCTCGCCGGCCTCGGGCTTGGGCGGCCCTCGCCGGCGTCGGGCGAGGGCCGCCCTCGCCCGCGTCCCGGGCGAGGGGTGCCCTCGCCAAATCTGGCAGGGCTGTCCTCGCCCGACGCCGGCGGGTCGTCTTCGCCTGCGTCGGGCGAGGACAGCCTCTGCTCGCGGCGGGGTGTCCCCGCCCTCGCCGGATCTGGCGAGGGCCATCCTCGCCCGGCCACGCCGGCGAGGGCCGCCCTCGCTCGTCGGGCGAGGACGGCCCCCGGCCGCGCGCGAGGGTGTCCCTTCCCTCGCCGATCCGGCGAGGGCCGTCCCTCGCCCGTCGCCGGCGAGGGCCGCCCGGCTGCGTCGGCGAGGGTGTCCCGCCTTGCCGGATCCGGCGAGGGCCGCCCGGCTGCGCGGGCGAGGGTGTCCCCGCCTCGCCCCGATCCGGCGAGGGCCGCCTCGCCCGACGCGGCGATGGCTGCCGCTCGCGCTCGGGCGAGGGTGTCCGCGCTCGCCCCCGACACCGGCGAGGTCGCGGATGCCGGCTTCCCGCCGGCTCCACCATGGCCGGCGGAGGGAAGAAGAAGAAAAAAAAGGAAGAAAAAAAGGAAAACGGAAAAAAACAGAATAAAAAGACAAAAATGCCCTTGATGGGGTAAATGTGTCACGGTTTGGAAAGTTTGGGGTTTTTCACGTCACAAAAAGTTTGGGGTAAATGTGTCACTTTGGGCAAAGTTCGGGGTTTTTCGTGGCTTTTCCCTCTCTTTTTTTCTGTTCTCTTTCCTTGAATAAAAGATTAAAAATATATTTAATATTATCAATTAATTTTTCTATTTCTCACAATAAAAAAGCAACATGAAAATATATTTAAAATAAAAATATAAAATATAAAAAGTGATTTCTTATTCCCGATAATAATTTTCAGAATTAAGTTATTTTTTCTTTTCTTTTATTTTTCGAAATAAAAAAGTGGTCAACTGCCGATGGCAGCGAGCAATGGCCAGACATCACAAGGCAATAGTAGGTAGGGGTGAGCGTGGTTCCGGGTAGAACCGGGAACCGGAACCGAACCGGAGGAGGTTCTTCGGTTCCTGCCTTCTAAGAGGACCGGTTCCGGTTCCCGGTTCTCTTTTCTAGGGAACCGGCGGTTCCTGCTTCGGTTCCGGTTCCCATAGGAACCAGAACCCGAGGAACCGAACCGGCAAAGTTAAAAAATAAAAACCCTAATCCCTTTCACTCGAATTTCCCCCCCTTCAATTTTCCCCCTTTTCCTTTCTTTTTCTCTCTCTTTTTTCTCCTCTTTTTCCTCCTCACGTCACTTGTCACTTCCTGCCCCCACTTTTTCTTTTCCCCTCTCTCTCTCTCTCTCCTCTTTCCTCCTCTCTCAGCCGAACCCTCCCACCTCTTCTTCTTCTTCTTCTTCTTCTTCCTTCCTCTCGTCGGTTGCTGCTTCACCCACCACCACACCGCCGCCCCACGCCCTACTCACCACCACCTCTTGGCCACCGAACCCCCACCACCCACTGCTCGTTCGACAAGCCGTCTCACCGTTTAGCCCGACGAGCTGTCTTGCCGTCCGCGCCGCCGTGAGGCACCGCCGCCGTCCCCAAGCCACCGTCACCACCTCTTGCTGCCGCTTGCTCGGCCGTCCGGGCCGTTGTTGCTCCGAACCGTCACCACCTCCGCCCGAACCCAGAACTTGTTAGGTTAAGCCCCAAATTAATTTACCCTAGTCTTAGTTCCCACTTTCACTTCGCACTTCCTCTCTCTCGCCCGACGTTGCTCACTATGCCCGTGCTCGCCCTCGACGAGTTCCTCGACGAATCTCCACACGGAGTCGGGCCTCAAGTCCCTCGACGAGTTCCTCTCCGGCAAGACCTACATCTCCGGGTAAAGCTCGTCTACAAGAAGCCGGCGAAGAAGACGACCGCATCCCCATCTTCGTCGGCTCGAGGACCTCGCGTGGAACCATGTATCATCCCACTAGAGGCAGCGTTCGCGGTGGCAAAGACCGTAAGCTCTCTCTCTCTGCATCGTTCTTTTTAAGCTCTTGAGCATTTGTGTTGTATTCTCTTTGCTCGATTCGTCACTCTTCATGACAGACTTGTATTGCTAGGTTGGGAAGGATATATAATGATAATTTTGAGAATGCGATTGTGGGGTAGAAGTTGATTTTCCATGTGGAAACAATTCTAGGGTTAGCTTCAGGTTTCGTGCATTTTTGTTTTGGCACCGACCTGAGACATAAGAAAAGAGTGAATGGGGTCCCCGATGCTTGATATTGGTTAAAACATGAAAACCTATGGTAAATTCGAACTTTAATCTTTTTAGCTTCGTCGCATGGAGTGCCACTAAGTAGGTGTTGACAAAGTTACCGGGCAAAGGACAAACTTTTAGTGTTTTGCTAATTACTTCCCGAGCTTATCATTTTCTTCTAAATTTGGTTAGCGAGCTCGACTTTGTGGCAAAAGCCGTTGATGTGGCTGCTGAAGAATTAATAGCACCGGCAACACTGGACAAGGTTCATGCTGCATCTGTTTATTTTCTTCAATGTGCCATTCTTGTTATTTTGTTTCTAGTGTGCCCGACACTAATTGAAATTTTTTCTTTTTGGCAGTTACTCAAGTGCAACTTAATCGCGCTAAAGAGTCTACAAAGTCTGCAGTCCTGATGAATTTGGAATCTAGAGTATGGTTCAAACTCCATCTCGAAAAGCATGTATGTGAGGAAGCAGCCAAAGGATTTCATGATCTGGGAATGACTAGACTTATCGGTTTCAAGTGAAGGATCGATTGGAGCGTAGCAACTATGATTCGAACCTATGCTTTGCGTTCATGCGGTATAACAATTAGCAATAGCTTTACTCAAGTTGAAGGCCGTGTTCTACCAGCTCCTAAGGTGCCACTGCTAGTTTCCCTTTTGCATTTTGTTTGCTGGATAAAAAAAAAAAAAAAAAAAAAAAAAAAAAAAAAGAAAAAAAAAAAAAAGAAAAAAGGAAAAGAAATTCTGTTTGTTTGCAATGGACTGTTAGACAATCATCTGCAATAACACAAACTTCTGTGGCTTCCTTCCCAGCTAAACGTGGGCAATGGAGAGGATTTCTTCCCCCGCAATGGACGGTGGAGCTTTCGAGAATAAGGTTATTTGAATTATCTGCCACCAATTATTGTGTTCAATAAGTCTGTTTATGCTATCTTTTCACTCTTCTGCAGAAATTTGTTGAGCCAGCTAAGATACAGAAATGGGCTGTGGTGAACTTCTTTGCTCGGTGTGACATGCGTGGGCTTATAAGAGACCCGACTAGATTAGCTGAAATGAAAGGACTTGTGAGTCTTATATCCCGTCTCGCTGCAACATTTTCCTTGATGACTGATAGACACCTCTTTTTATCCCCGATTGCCCCGTTAATTGTGTTTCTTATATCTTGTGTGTCAATTATAATGCAACATCTTCCGATAAGCTAATGAATAGTCCGTGACCATCAATGATGCAGCTCACCGAACAACCTTTTGATGTGTTTGAGGAAAGCCCCTAATTCAGAAGAGCCCCTCCAGCTGTTAGAGTGGATAAAATGTTTGAGGAGATACAAAGCTAAACTACCTGGGTGCCGCTCTTCCTCAAAAGACTAAAGTATATCCTTATCAACCCCGATGCGCATTCCTAATTTGAACGTCAGCATGCCGAGTTATTAAGCTGTTTAGTTATCCTATGCATCAAAAGCAGCATGGCTCACACCGTGCGTAAGTAACCCTTCTTAGCATATCTGGAAGTTTTAGTTGTTTGGGTCTTCTTTTTTAATTTTGGTGGTGCTAAGTTATGTTTTCTGCTGTTTTCAGCTTTTAGAGATGGGATACTCAATCCAATTGGAGACAGGGTACGTTAGTTCCGAGCACAAAGAAGAAACTTTCGATTTGATTAAGGCAAAGATCATTTAGAATGAAGTGTGTTGTTCAAATGACAGCTTGTTTATTACTTCTAAAATGTTGTTTGCTGTTTGTGTTATATTATCTTCAATGAATGACAAGTTTGTTTATTATTGCTGCATTCATTTTCATTTTTTAACTAAAAATGAAAAAAAAAAAAAAAAGAACCTGTTGGAACCGGAACCGATCCCGGAACCTGTGACAGGGTAGGTTCCAGGTTCCAAGCGGAACCTGTAAGGAACCGGGAACCGCTCACCCCTAACGGTAGGCAAGAAAGAATAAGAAATGAAAATAAAAAAAATATTAAAAATTAAAAGAAGTTATAAGTTACTAACAAATTTATTTAGTGTTCTTTTTTCATTTCAAAAAAGAAATTTTATATAGTTGCGTTTTTTTATTTAGAAATTAAAAAAATTATTTCTGAAACATGAGAGAGAATTGAGAGAGCACGCCCATTCGATGGACGCACGTGGCGCCCTAGTCCCATCTCTCTCGTTCTTGTCTGTCCTCTGCTCTCTCTCTCTCGTTCTTCTCTCTCGTCTGGACCTCTGCTACAATAGAACCACCTCTAGGGTTTGCCATTGCATCTTGTTCAGTCGTTCCTTACGGTGCGAACGTCAACCATTATGTTCGCGGAACAAATTTCTAGTCAAAAATATAATTTTTTATTTATATTCTCCGCACAAAATTTTCTAAACATATTTAAGTATTTGATAATGGAAAAAAAAAAATTATTTGATAATCACATAAAATTTCTCGCTTATGCTATTTTCCATTCATCAATAGGCAGCAATTGGTAGTGGACGGCAGCCAAAGGTGAGCAACGGCTGCATGCAACTAAAGGTAAGGGCGAGTGATGAAAATAATTTTTATTTTTTAAAAAAAAAAAAGTAAAAAAATTTTACTTCTTATTTTTGTTCCAAAATTGTTTGTAGACTAAATATTTGTTCGAAATTTAAAAACGAAATTATCTTATCAAATAGATTTCTATTCCAAACCTATTCTTGAAAACTGAAAAATAAATCTGGCTAAAAATAGAATAATTATCATGCATGTCCTTAGGAACATCAAATTACATCAAATTTTCAAAGCTAAGCTATATTAACCGCTCCAAATTACATCAAATTTTTGATATGGGATGTCTTTGCCTAACGCCCTCACATAAACATCTTAACAACTATGACTTGCTATTTTCAGATGCAAGGACTTTTTTCCCTTGATCATATTGAAAATAATAATGAAATGCTTCGAGGACAAGCACTAATTGCTCAACCGCCCATGTTATTAATGCAAGGACTTTTTTTCCCTTCATCATACTGAAAATAATAATGAAATACTTCAAGGACAAGCACTAATTGCTCAACCGCCCATGTTATTAATGCGCAAAAACCCACTTTCACATGATAAAGGGGAAATTTAAAAAAAAAAAAAGACATGTAAGGCTCTCATTTTCTCATATAAGGGTTTAAAGTGGACCTATTTTAAATAAACATCTAAAACAATCTTTGTTATTTCAAATAAGAGCCTAAAGTAGCCATGGTTGTTCCAACTAAAGACTTGACCTCATTGGTTGTTGGCCGGCCAAATTTTTCAACCGATCAATGGCGTTTTCATCCAATTTTCTTCCATTTTTTTTTTTTTTTTTTTTCTTTTATTGCATTGTCGATGGACACTAGCAAAGGCCGATGAGGGCCTGACGATCCTAACTGGCCGCTAGGAAGGGCCAATGAATGCCCGCAAGCACTCGTCAACAGCAAGCGAGGGCACCCTCACCAGATCTAGTGAGGGTCAACCTCACTTGGGACCGATGAGGGCCAACCTCACGGATGGCTGCAAGGGGCAACCTCCCCCAAGGGGAGGGTCACCTCGCCTAGGCAAGGCTGTCCCTCACTTATGGCCGGCGTGGGTGGCCCTTGACGAATTGAGTGAGGGCGACCCTCGCCCAGCCCTCTGTGGGCACCATCGGTGGCCAATTGGCCATCAGGAAAGAGGAAGAAGAACCAATAAAAAAGGAAAGAAAAAAGAAAAGGAAAAAAAAAAAGAAGGAAGAAAAAAGAGAAATGGCAAATGAGAAAAAATACTCTTGATTGCCGGAAAGTTGGGCCCTTATTTAGAACGGATATAGTCATTTTAGGCCCTTATTTGAAAAGGTAATGACACTTCATGTCTTTATTTGAAATAAAGTCTATTTCATGTCCTTAGTTGAGAAAATGAGGGTACTTCAAGCCCCCTTTTGGAATTTTCCCCATGATATATATGAGATAATAGATTAGATAAGAAAAAAAACAAATAAAGTTCTTAATTGGTGATTTAGATTTATTGGCTATTAAATAACTTGAGAATTGATGTTTATAGATTGTTCTAGGAAGATGTACTAGATCAAGTGATAATTAACTTATTTAACTAATTAATGTGATCTAATTATCATTAAAGGAAATGCGAGGGAATGGAGCTTTTCTTATTAAGCATGGTACAAAGATCATTAGTCAGAATAGTCATGATCATTTCACAAACTTCAACTTTCTACACAATCACAGTTTCATCTTAGAGCTTTCATCAACTCGCTTAATAATTATTTAATCTCCGATTTCATTTTTGTCTATAAAACGGTCTATTGCAACTAATTTGAAAGTTAATATTTTTTGAGAATCTTCAAGTCAGAAAACTTAAATATTTTAAAAATTAGAAGCAATATCAAGATATTATCAAAGCATAGCAAAATGAATTCTTTAAAGTGTCGTAGTTTTGACATTGTAAGATAAAAAATTACAACTAAATTAGAGGGAAGGTCAAAAAAAGAAAAGAAAAGAAAAGAAGAAGTGACTTTTAGAAGGTGACACTTTTCCAAAACGTTGCTGGAAACAATATGAACGTATACATATATGGGGCACTAAAACGTTTTAAAAAATCTACATAAGTCAAATAAAGGCAAGTCTATTCAGTTTACATCAGAAATTATTTTTTTCTTACTTAAATCGCTTGAATAATTCATTAATTCCTGAAAATGTTAGTGCAATTTAATATTTAGCTTCACTCGAAAGTAAATTGTGCAGAATTCAAAATTGCATCGCCTTAGATATTGAAGAATCTTCTCAAGATGTTCGAATTTTTATAAGTTCATTTGGAGATAATCCATAGTAGTAGCAGTGCATACATCAATTAATTAGTCTGATTTTTTTGTCTAGAATGTCTGTATGTGTAAATATAACTACGGAAGCACTTCAAGATAAGTAATTACTTTGTGTCCACATCTTATTTACAAAAGTAAGTAGATTCATAATGATTTTCGATTTTTTTTCCTCTTTTTCTGTACTAAATTATTGACTTCAGCTTCTGACATTTTGTCTTTTGTGTGCGTTCTTCGCCTCGTGCCTGACTGTAGTTCCTAAAACAATGTTTCGTTTCTTTGGCACCTCCCTAAATAAATGGGCTGTGAAGCGATTAATGTTCATATTCATTCATATTATGAAACTTCGATTTTTTTGTCCTTCTTCTTGTACTACTTGCATTTTGTCTTTTGTGTGGCTTCTTGTCCTCGTCTAAACTTCTCAAACCGGTCATTTTAAATTTCTATGAGCACGTGTTTTCCAATTGTTGTTATAGTTGCAATGATGGAGAAAACCGTAATTTTCTTTTATTTTCTAGATAACAATAAGTTTAAAATTCACAAAAAATTATAGAAAGAAAATCATTATATCAAAGAAGATTGCAAAATAGAAATCATTAAATTCGACCTTGTCGATCTAGTGAAGAAATGAGTGGCCTCACTGTATAGAGGGCAGGAAGAGCCTTGCCCAATCCTAGTCACTAGTCTTTTGATGTGTTGATTTGTAATTATTTTTGTAAAATTTATATATACTCCAGAAGCATAAACAAAAGAATTGTTTACTGTGATTTATATTTTTAATCTTTTGGGTACGAATAAGTTATGAATTCACCTTTCAGTCTTCCCGCCATGAAAATGGCTCATCAAAATCCATCAATGCGAATTGCTGCAGTTGACCCCACGCGTTTTTTATTATGACCTAACCATGCACCGACCTTTGAAGGCTCATAAAGCCGTCGACGACTTTTTCTCCATGTCCTAGGTACACTGGGACCGCCGCCAAAGCTTGCTTCTAGACCTTTTAAAATCTCTACATGTCCATCACCTTTTCATGCCTGCGCTACGCTTTTGATATCCTCTCAATTCTCTCTCACACCAATTGAAATTCCAGCAAGAAACTCACGTAGATTTGTCAATTTAACTCGCCCATGGATAACAATCAAGGAGGCGGTCAAGCAACCGCCAACAAACCTGGGATCGAGGTCATGAAACAGATGTTATTGCCTTCCATGTCGGAAGATATGAAGGGAGTGCCGAAATTGTTGAAAGAATCAGCAGGCGAAAGCAGCTGCTGCATCTTCAGAGTCCCTGAGGCAGTTGCCGGAGTAAATGCCGCAGCGTGCTGGCCTTGCACCGTCTCTATTGGCCCGTACCACCATGGGAAACCGGCGTTGCAGATGCTTGAGGAGCACAAGTGGAGATACCTCCGTGCTATGCTGGACCGAATCCGTCCGCATGGCATCGGGCTCGAGGATCTCATCGGTGTGGTGGGGCCCAAAGAGGAAATAATCCGGCGTTGCTACTCAGAGAGCACCGACACGTTCAGCGGACCTGATTTCGTGAAAATGATGGTTCTCGATGGATGCTTCATCATCGAGCTCCTCCTTCGACGGGTAAGATCTGAACTGTCTGAACCCGACTACGGCCTACGCAAAGATCCATTTTATGCTCCTGTGCACGAACTTCTAGGATCCGAACAGGATGATCCCCTATTAAGAAATTCGTACTTGTTCACTTCTCTTGTGCGGGACCTTCTACGGCTTGAGAACCAGGTCCCGTACTTTGTTCTGGAGGATTTGTTTGCAATCACGAATGTTTCGAAAGTAAAATTTACCTTGGTCGATCTTGCCTTCCGTGTCTTCAATTGCTATCTGAACGGACCTTACAGTTACTGGGAAAGACAGGGCGATGTAAAAGGAATGCATTTGCTCGATTCATTTCGACTGACCTTAATTCCTCAGGGTCGACGAAATAAGAGAATGACTCCTAAATCGATCCGATCCTTTTCCAACTCTTTTACATCTATCAAGTCAGCTTCCGATTACTTTCGAATGGGAATTGGATTTAGGCGGAAGCGTCAACGTAGCACCTTAATGGAGATCAAATTTGACGTCCAAAGCCAAGTCTTTTGGATTCCGGAACTTAGAATTGATGACACTGTCAATTGCATCCTCCTCAATATGGTTGCTTTTGAACAATGTCATGGCCACTGTGACAAGCATATAACTGCCTATGCCATGTTCATGGGACGCCTCATTCAAACAAAAGATGATGCAAAAATTTTGTGTGACATAGCCATTCTTCAGAATCAAAGTTTGAGCGATGTTGCCCAACTCTTCCGTGATGTCTGCAAGGATGCTTCCTGTGATAGCCAGGCGGACAATCTAGAAGTGGAGATTGGAATCTCACAATGGTATACCCCGTATCGTATGTGGAAAGTACTCCTGAAAGAAGTATATTTTTCCAATCCAGAGGTGTCTATTTCGGTGATAACTCTCCTAGTGACGCTTACAGGCGTGATTCAAACGGTGTATGCTCTGTTGCAATACTATCAGCCCAAGTAGCAGGCAACATCTAGAAGCTACATCTTCTGTATTAATTCCATTACATGTATTGACTCTGCTTTCAGTGAATCTTTTGAGTTGCTGATACTCTTTCCTCGTGGCCACATCAATCTTGAATAAGCGATCAAACGGATATTTATCACTAAAGTGGTGATCACCAGGGGAGAGCAAGATTGCTGATCTACTGGCCCCGGCCAGTTCAAAACTGTGCAACTTTTTCCTGAAATTTTCAAATTTAGGAAGTTTAATTGATTAAACCACGCTCTGAAACTATTAAAACCAAAGTAACGTAACCAAAAAAGCAAAAAAAGTGAACTGGTGCAACATTGTCTTCATTTTACTAGCCATGCTAGATACTTTGTCTAACAAATACTCGCACTTCTCCGCCCATAAAGAGCACTATGTATCAAATAATTGAGAATACTCCAGGACCAATGAAGCAGCTAATGTATTTATCTCTACCATTGTCAACCTATTCTCTAGTTGTCTCTTCCAAATATCAGAGTTATCGCAACGTAGAACTTGTTCTCCAGTTCACTACCCTCGTAACATAAGCCGAACTCCAAAGTGAACTCACGAAATCCTGCATGCGATATTCCCTTTGCGGCCTGCATAAGCAGAATGTTTGCATAAGTGACCACTGAAAATTTGGCGAATCATCAAGGTATGCGCGCATCAAAATCTGGGTATTAGGAAAGAAAACCATAATTAGAGCATGGTGGCATGTTATGTACCTTAGACTGGCGTAAATAGACGGGCACCTTGTAACGCCCAACAAAAGCCATGCTTCCCAATGCCCGTACACAAATGGGTCTCCTAGAGGTATGTCTTTCGAGCAAAATGCTATCCCTCCATTTTGCTTCTCCATCCTACGAAACAGCTCCTCCAAGAATTTTCCTTCCCTTTCTGCAACCTGTTTCAGAAAATTAGCGTTCATATTATTTCCAATTAAAGAAGAAAACTGAGCCTTTATGCAATGGGCAAAATTGATAGTGAATGGCCACTTCCAAGTTCAAATGAAAGTATGCGTGCCACATCTTGTACAGAGTAGGACAAGGAAATAAAGTTCCAGATTTTTGCCTGAGAAGTAAAGAGTGGAGATCAAACCAAAAACAACAGCGAGAAATCTTCGAAGGAATCAGACTAGTTGACTGGAGCTGAGCTAAAGCACCGGCCTCTCCATCTGTTCGAGAAAACTTGATCACACATCGTTTGACTATGAGATCTATATGCTCTTTATATATATCTGTGTGTGTGTGCATCTCTTCATCTATGAGTATAAGCTTTTGGATTGGATTAGCTAACACACTCCAATATGAAATAGTTGAGAGGACAAATCATCCACATGGAAGATGGTCAAATGCTAAAATGAGCTTATCATGAAGTTGTTGATTTAAGGGACAAAGGGGAGTAAAGAGATCTTCTCTCCTCACGTTTCACCAGCGGATTAGGAAGATTAAGTGACTTGACAAACTCTGAAGGTTGAACACCGGCGGACCAGATTAGGAGACCGTTTGGAACATCTGTCCCATCATTCAGCACGATTTTCTCCATATGCACCTCTTTCACCAGGCCTTTTTTAAGACGAATTCCAGACTAGCATTGCGAGCATTAAATCATCACCACAATGAACTGCTAGAAAAGATGACGGTAACTTGAGAAAGAAAACCAACTTATCCTTCTTAAGATCATTAATCATTGAGAAATTGTAAATGAAAACAGTGAGCATCTACTTCTATTTCTGAAACTTTGTAAGGTTGCTCTGTTAAGTGCAATTCATAAGGTTGAAGAGTTAAGATAGCTGGATTTTCAGAGAACATGAGGTTCAACGGAAGCTTCTTCCCGATTTCTTTGTCATGATTCACCTCACGAAGCAAGTAGGTGTGTTCCTTGAGACCCTTTAAACTGAAAGTCAAGGGCTCGGTTCTGGCTGCGATGACCAGTTTGTTTGTATGCAACTTTAAACAGGTAAGGCTCTTAAGGCAGTCCGCCATAGGCAACTACTTTACACCTGGTCGATGAGGAACAGGATCTAGCAAAATAGAAAATCATGAAAGAAAAACATGGCGGATCTGCAACAACTAGTGCTATTTGACATTTCTTACCGGTGCATCTTCAGTTTCATCATGTTGAAGAAATTAAATTTTACCCTATCTCTTTATATAGTATGCACCTAAAACTCTTTTCAGCATGTCTGACACCAGGGATAATGCGTGTCGATATTTGTTAGTATATTTGATTTGCCAGGTAACTGCCGATGGAACTTTTATAGCTGGCAACATCGACAGAAATGCAAAAGTATGGACAGTGCATGTCAATGATCTTTTATACAGCATATAATAAATTTCTGATGTTTGTCAATTGCTAATTGAAGAACATGGAGGAAAATTCCATCTACACATCCCGAATAATCAAGCAATACATGCTAAATGAAACTGACTACATCCTTCCAGGGAAAAAGTATAATGAACATACAATAGCCAGATATTCGACTTCAATAGCCAGATATTCGACTTACTTCATGCTTGCCAGCGTCAATTCCAGTGCAGGAAGCCAAGTAGAAGAACGAATTGGGAGTTGCCACAAGGGCAGGCTGTATCCGGCTAATGGCTCAGCAGCTGATTGGAACTACATGGCTCGATGGAAGAAGGGGAGTGAAAACCATGTGATTTCAGGGAGAAATCCACACGATATCAATACACATTCACATCAAACCCTTTCATAAACCAGCAAGCCGCCTAACCCGTCCCAAGAACGACCTTCCTCGGTTTTCCTCCAGGCTTAGTTGGTTGGAGACCTGGATAGCTGAAGTTCTCATACGATGAGAAAATTTCTTCTGATTTTCCATAAGCAAATAAAAGATGGAAAAAAGCCCATATTTCTTGGAGGAAAGGCGTCGATTGTAATTGACTAATTCAAATTGATGATTTCATCAATCTCATTTGACTGCCAATCTCACAAGCGTGAGCATAATAAGCATGGAGTTTTTCTTGGTATGCCATGACCGAGAACAATGAAAAGAGAATGTCAACAGAGGCAAATGGTTTCCTCTAAACAATTAAATCTGTAAATATACATGGCGAAATTCCTCTCTTCACGAGTCAATCGTAGAAATGAAGTTCATTTCACCTTCTCTGTCACGGGATGAACACCCGAAGATAAGCAGAACAAAAGAAGAAGAGAGTTTTTTTCCCCCAGAAATTCTATTAATTCCTCCAGGTAGATCACATTAAGGGTCATTAGGTGAATACAGTTCAAGAGCATGCCAATCACACGAGGAATATGTAATAGACAAACTACAAAGAGGTAAAATAAACCAACTGCAGATCTAACCAAGAAGCTCTGTTAAGAAAAACCAAAAACCATTTAATATCGGTGCCTTAACAATACGAATACGGCAACCAATCGAAGAATAAGAACAAGAACATGTTTACATGTAGACCTACTGAAAAAATGAAGCAAGAAGAAAGGACGTGGAAGCAAGCCTCCAAGATGTAACGAAGCGAACCACCGGTGAGAAACATGTTGATATGTCTTTTTGCCACTGTTGGAATCCGATGCGTCTCCAAATGTTGTAGAAAGGAGGAGATGGTCCATCAACTCAATCAAATGGAGGGCATTTCTTAAAAAAGATCGTTAATGACCTCTTTAAATTGGAAAAAAAAAAAGATGCAGATATTTACAAAAGAGAACAAAGACTAAATGAGTAAGTTTGAATAGGTGTGATCTATTTCAAGATGGGCAGTTCTCACTCTGGAACTGAAATGGCCCACTAAAAACCAGTTCCAATTAAAACCAGGAACTGCCTGTTAGTTCCATAGACCCAGCTAGGAATCAGAACGTTGGTTCGATCCAGTTTTCGGTGGGTCCATGGCTAGAGGCGACTGAAAGCGAGAGCAACAAAGGGACCAACAACACTAGAGGCAATCTAGAGCAAGAGTGAGAGACAGAGAGAGGGATTGATGAGGCTAGAGGCCACCGAGAGAGAGATAGGGAGGCGAGGCCGTGAGATAAGTGAGATGAGAAATGGAGAGAAAGCTGGGACTCTGATTTGAAAGGTTAGAACTTAAAAAATTATTATATATGTATATATCAATTCAAGTGGGTGGGAGGGTGGTTCCACAGTTAAAATCGAGAAACGGATTAGTACTCATTGATTTCAGTAAATTAGAATTAGAACCGGATCGATTCCTATAGGAATTGCCGATTCTAGACAGTCCCCTAGTTTTTTTTAACACATCCCTAAGTAAAAATGTATATATAATGGTTATTTGATTTTCAACAATTTTTTTATCATTCTTTTTGAATGACTAATTTTCTAATATGTTAACTGGGATTATATTTCCAGTTTGTCCCACTCTACTCTGAAATGCCCCCTTACAAATACAGAGGTGCTCTCAACATTGGGTTCCAGTTATCCAACACGGTTAGAATCCTGGTTGCTAATGTCCTCAACTACTTCGCGAAGATCAAGGGCGGTTGGGGGTGGTGCCTGAGCCTCGGCCACTCGTGGCCCCCGCCCTCATTGTCACCATCAGGTCCTTCGTCCTCCCAGATACCCCAAACTTGATGATTGAGCAGGGCAAGCGCGAAGCAGCCAAGGCGGAGCTGAAGCGTATCGGCGGCGTTGAGAACGTCAATGGGGAGTTCGACGACCCGATAACGGCGAGTGAGGAGTGGAAGCGAGTGGAGCACCCTTGGATGAACCTCTTGCAGAGGTAGTACAGGCCTCACCTCAGCATGGCGATACTGATTCCCTTCTTCCAGCAGCTCACCGGCCGATCAACGTGATCATGTTCTATGCCCGTCTTGTTCAACACCCTGGGGTTCACGAACAACACCTCACTCATGTCCACCGTGATCACGGGGCTCATCAATGGCGGCGCCACGTGGGTCTCAATCTACGCGGTTGATAAAGCGGGTAGGTGAATCCGTTTCTAGAGGGTGGAGCTCAAAGGCTGATCTGCCAGGTACTTGATCTTATGACTTTTGCTACGACCAGATTATTTTGCAATCACTTTGTTTAGTGCATCAGACATATGGTTAAATGTCATAACAAGCAATTTTTTTTGTAGTCACTCAATTCCTAGACATTATTAAGTAATCCTATCACATATACTTAAATGAATTTTAATTATTAGATACGATGAGAACATCGTTTCCAATGGTTCATTCATATTCAAAATTATTTATATATTCTATTCATGTTTATAATTTCTTTTGTATATTTGACACTATATTCGGTCCTTATCATCATGATACATCCCTGAAAATTGAGCATATAGATGCGCAATTATACTATTCATGTTCAGATTGTTGTAGCATCGGCGATTGGTGCGAAATTCGGAGTGGACGGGAATCCAGGCGAGTTGCTCAAGTGGTACGCGGGCATCGTGGTGGCCTTCATCTGCACCTACGTGGCCGCGTTCGCCTGGTCATGGGAGCCGCTCGGGTGGCTCGTGCTGAGCGAGATCTTCCCCCTGGAGATCCGGTCGGCCGCCCAGAGCATCTCGGTCAACATGGTCTTCACGTTCATGGTGGCTCGGGTCTTCCTCAACATGCTCTGCCAATTGAAGTTCGGGCTGTTCCTGTTCTTCGCCTTCTTCGTGCTTGCCATGTCCATATTCAACTGCTCCTTGCCCAAGACGAAAGACATCCCGATCGAAGAGATGGGCATGATGTGGAAGAAGCACTGGTACTGGTCTAGATTCGTTAGTGACAAGAATGTTACTAAAGGAGGGATCGAGATGGGTTACGGCAGATAGAACTCGAAACTTATTCTGTCGTTTCTAAAGGAGGGATCGGGATTGAGATGAGCAACCATAGGAGGGAACCCGCAATATGTGTGAGTGAAGAATTTTGCAAGATATGGACAATATTTTCCTTTGTTTCCAGTTTGTTGTGGCGAATTATTTTTCTGTGTTTAATTCATCACAACAAATTAGTGAAGTTGCAATAGCGATACGGTTCGTCACTTAACCAAACAAAATTGATTTACTATGATTGATGAACAAATTGCAATTTTCAAACTTGCATCTAATAGTTTTTATAAGTATTGAATGAGGTCATATAGTCCTTGATTTGACCCTATGTAAGGAGATCTTGTGCCATTGCAAACGTTTTCTACAGATTTCTCACTACTTGTGCTTGTCATTTGGTACAAATTCTATCGATAAATCGAATCGATTTGCTATTGCACAACTGAAAAAAAAAAGGGGTTTATGGAGCTAACCTTCAAAGCTCATCAGAATCTAGACACAAGTTTAAATAGGTCTTCAACTTATTTTGACACCTTTACTGTTTACGTAGGACGAGTTCAACCGAAGTTGACCTCATTCGATGGTAGAGATTTCACAAATACCACACGAATCAAGTTTATGCCATAAGTTTTGGGAATCAATAGGGGTCAGGCCATGCATGATTGCATCACCATGGAGCCAAAATACTTTTGCCAGCTTCAAGTTCTTTTAGGAAATATACTGGGATATCGGCAGAGAATGCAATTTATATGGCTTCTCATTTAGCCTCCCGATGATCGCAGCATTCAACCACATTCAAACTTTCTCGGCTCTTTGCACTCAAGCTAGACTTAGCAATTCGCCTCAAGCATTCCTCTTGGTAACTCTTCTTCAGAATGCTTCGGGCTTGCCTAATCTTGTTGGAAATAAGAGTGGATATAATGCAGGTAATTTGTGGTTTAACTTAGGTTGTGACTGAAAATGCAATGAAATTCGGCTAAGAATGACTTGCTGCATTCTCAGAATATTCCTTCCGTTGACGACCTTCAGAGGCAAGTCAGACAAACAGCAAAACATAGATCTGAAGGCTGTGTTGAGTTGAAGTAACTTCTAGAATTCACCGGCAACATTGCATTGCTTCGGGTTTCTCTTGATGATTTAAGTTGGAAGTCTGTTGCTAGGTCAGTATCAAGCAAGTCTTTTTTTTTTTTTTTTTTTTTTCAGGAAAAGGTGACCGGCTCCGCACCACCCACGACTAACGATCCAAGATTGGTGAGCATGTTGCCAAAGCCTCATCAAGATGTTGGCAACTAGAAAGTCTCTCCATATGAGATATACCATAGCTAGGCAATGCAACAAGAGTTGTTCGGAGAACCAATCAATAAAGTTGTTAGTTGGGGCATCAGTATGAATTGTTGTACGTTGGCTAAACCCATTGGTTGCAGTAACGTGGGCTTCTTGTCGGCATTAGCGTGAATTCTTGTCTTTTGTCTGATGGCTGAGCCCATTTGCTTGTGATGATTGCATAACCTATCCAGAAAAGAGGAAAAAAGTACTAGCACATGATATTATGTTTACCATTTGATGGCATTGGGTCGAATCGATCAAGAATTTTCTCTATGTTTTTCCTAAACAGAACATACAGCCTCTCCCTATAGATGTTTTTTTTTTTTTTTGGTGACTTAAGGAACCCCGCACGGCTGGCAGCCGGAGATAAACCACTGGGGGCGACACGTGTTAGCGGCCGGCAGCCGAAGGTAAACCACTGGGGGCGACATGTGTTAGCTACTACAAACGTGTCACCGGGTAAGTCGCCAAAAGACTCAAAGCTAGCCTTCCTGCAACTTGCATTGCAAGATCTTCGAACACTAGACCTCCTCGATGGAAGTCTAGCGCCTACCTAGCTGAGCCATCACGGTAGGTGGTCTCCCTGTAGATGTTTCATATTGTTTGCTATCAAAAATTTGTTACCTTAACCCTCAAGATGAGAGTCACTCATGGCCATTCTTGTAGATGTTTCATATCGTTTGCTATAAAAAATTTGTTACCTTAACCCTCAAGATGAGAGTCACTCATGGCCATTCTACATAGCATATCCCAAGATGGGGCGTCAAGTCAAGCAAGCATAACAAAGAATATAATCCATCCGTCCTTGTTCTTGAAGCTATCCCTCGCATCACCGACAAAACTATCTCGCTAGCTGTATGGCTGCCCGAGCTGCCATGTCTAGGTCGTCGGAACACTATCCTCCTTTATCGGTGGGATAGACCATTGTCGTGTGATACAAGTTTGATTAATGGAATGAACCATTGACATGAAATACAACGAGTTCAATTATTGAATTGAGCTAGTGATACTGTTTTGATATTATGGACAAACAGGAAATTATGCTATTGATATAGCCAGTTTGAAATATTACATAATTCATTTTATTCTTCCAATTTGTTATATGTTGGATTGACATAAATGAGTCATGTCATTGAGTTCTAAATATGTAAAGTGGAGGCTCGATATGCTTATAAGATATGTACTATTCACTAAGCTTTGGTTGCTCACTTCTCTTTCCCAATCTTTTTAGGTTTCTTACTTAGTGGCCATTAGAGTGAGAGCATTGGGCTTTTAGAGTTGGAATGTGGTGGTTCGAGGTTATGCCTTTCGAGTGTAAGGACGGCTGTGTCATCTCCATCCCTTTAGGATTCGGGCTGTGACCCTAATATTGTCACTTTAGGCTCTTATTTAAAATAATATTCACTTTCTAACCTTATTTTAGAAACTGAAGGGACTTCAAGCCCTCATTTAAAATAGGATCAACTTCAAGTCCTTAATTGAGAAGATAAACATACTTCATACCCTTATTTTAGAAACTTTTAGCGAACTTTTTTTTTTCCTATTTTTTTTCCCCTTCCTTGTTCCTCCTTCCTCTAGCCGGTAGTAGTGAGCACTGGCGAGGCTCATCCCCACTGGCCACTATCGTGGGTGAGCCTCACTTAGTGATGGTGAGGCCCCGTCAGATTTGGCGAGGCCATAACTTGCTCATGGTTGGCGAGGCTTGCTCATGCTAGAGACTGCATGAGGTCACACCCTTCAACCCCACGAGCTTTGGTGAGGCACAACCTCATCAGATTTGGTGAGGTAAGGCATCATTCATGGCTAGTGAGGCTCGACTCTCACTAGATTGGCGAGCGCGAGTGTCGCCTAGCCATTGGCAACCTTGGCCAGAGGTTGCACAGTGGCAACCGGCTAAAGGAAGGAGGATGAAGTGAAGAAAAAAAAAAGAAAAAAAAAAAAAAAAATTAATAAAAATAAGATAAAAACAAAATATTATATGTTAGCATCCACTAAACAATTAGCCAAAATTAGGTGAATGGACTAAATTGACACAATTGTAAAAAGTTTAGGATTAAGTTAATAAAAAAAAAAAAAAAGGTTTATGACTGAATTGGAAAAATTACAATAGGTTTAAAATTGTTTTTGTAATTTTTTCTGGAATTTTCCCAACCTGAGTGGAATAAGCTCTAGGCCTGCAATTGAAGAGAAAAGCTGCAATGGTGGCCAATATTCCTCTGCCCATTTAATTTCCAACCTATTTTCTTTTTCTCCCTTTTTTTCCTTTCTTATTATGGAATATCAAATGGCAGGTGAATTACCAAAAAAGTTCTAAATGTGTTGAACTTGTGCTAATAATCTACACCTTTCAATTTGGCCAATTAAATCCTAACTCTTTTTTTTTTTTTTATACCAAAACTATAAAAACCTAACACCTTTAATGATTTGCCAAAGTATGGATGTTGACCATCCTACGTGGTATGACCGATGCCGACGTGGCTAATTATATAATTTTAAATAATTTATCTAATTTTTTCTACTTCTTTTCCCTTTTTGTGTCAATCGCTGACCATCAGGTGGTGAGAGTTGACCTCGCTTGGCAAGGTTCGGCCTCACCAAATTTTGCAAGACTGGTCCATGCCCAAGAGAGGCCTAATGAGGGTTGGCTTGGCCAAATCTGGCGAAGGGGTCCTCAGCGGCTCTCACCCTCGCCCTTACCAGCACTTGCTCTCACCCATGCCAAGCTCAGAAAGGGAAGGGAACAAAATGAAAACAAAAAAAAAAAAAAAGAAAAATAAAGGAAAATAAAATTTTAAAATATTATTGATAAATCATAAAAAATTATTCATGTCAGTTCTAATCGTGTCACCTAGGATGTACAGCGTCCAGCTTCAATGATTTCTTACCAAAATTAGCCGGATAGACCGCATTGGCAAATTATCTAACGGTTTAAAACTTGGTCAAATTAAAAATTTAGTACTAAATTGATAAAATTTCAATAAATTTAAGAATTTATTGGTAATTTTCGCTCAGACTGTGCCATGGACGCAAAGCCAAAGCGTCGCAACTCGGAAGCTTGGGAGAGAGGTAATTGCTTGGGATTCTGACTGGGTCAATGTAAGCTCCTCGGAATAGTTAAATTCTAGTTGGTTCACGCCAAAACGGGGGGTTCTCGAGAAATTCCTTAATTATTGTCCAACTGGAACAATTTCCATTAAAAATGTCATCTCATCCTCAAATCTTGCTTCCGCATTCTCTTGTGATATATATATATATATATATATTTTTTTTTTTTTTTTCTTTCTCAATTTTGTTATTATTTTGGATCTTCTCCGGTTCAGATAAAGTCATTCACATAATTACATGGCCGAAGAAATTGTATATGTCAAGAAAATCAGCCTGAAGCATTTTTCTATAGTGAAATTCATTAGATAAAGTAAGATTGGGTTATTGATTACTCGTCATTTTCTTTATTTGAATAAGCTGGTCAAATTGGAGATTAATTAACTTTGTTTTGTGCTTGCTTTTCTTCATCTTCATGCAAGGAATACGAATTTCATTTTCCAACAAAAGGAGCAAGGCAAGAATAAAGAATAAACAGAAAGAAACCCAAGGAAATGCATTTGGGAGTGCATTGGCTACAATAAAACTTCTCGGGATTGTCTATTTCTAGCATCAAGATAAGAATAATTCGGGGGAGAGAACCCGGATTTCATTTTCCAACAAAAGGAGCAAGGCAAGAATAAAGAGAAAAAAGGAAGAAACCAAAGGAAAATGCACTCAGATTGGGTACAGTAAAACTTCTAAAGCTTGTCTATTTCTGACACCAAGATAAGAATAATGCAGAAGATAGAATTATGTAAATTTTATATAATACTATATTATCATGTAGAGTGAGTGGCATTATTTATAAGCATTATGAAATGACTATATTAGATAATAATATTTAATGATATCAATTATAATTAATCAAAAATATGGGAAGATATTTTTATAATCCGAAAAGATATGAAGAATCGAGAGTTATGGAAAATCTCTTATATATATAACATCCTCAAATTCCAAGTGACGCAAAAGCAGTCACTTGTGGATTGGAGAAAAGATCTTAAAAAAACACTAGGGTGGATGTGCCTTTATGAAGACTCATCGATGTTAGAGAACAAGTCTCATAGGCTATGCTATCATCTGGTGTCCTAAAGAGAGAACTGGTTGAATTGTGCAAGCTAAGCATGGTTGTGGTTCAGGCTATGCGACTATAGAATAGGCTAAAGTGGCTAGTGTCATTGCAAGAAGCTGACATGGTTGCGTGGTATCCTACAAAGAGAATTGTGTAATTTATGTATATTAATATATAGTGATGAATAGTGTATGAGCCTATCTATGGAGTATCAGAAAAATCCTAAACTTATAGCGTCAGTGCCACTATATTCTTAAATATTTTAATTGTGTCAATTAAATCATAAACCTTTTAATTTAAAGCCAATTAATTTTTTTCAGCTAATTTTAGTAAGATATTACTAATGTGGACTTTGATTGTACTACGTAACATGATTAGCATTGATGTTGACATTTTTAATAATATTTTAAATTTTTTTGAATTTTTCAATCATTTTTTTTCTTTTTTTCTTCCCTCCTCTTTCCTCCGATGGCCGGTATGGCCATGGCTGGCAAGGGTCTGCCTCATCAGAGCAAGGGCAAACATTGGCAACGCCACCCTAGCCTAAGCGAGGGTCAATGATGCTTGTTGAAGCCGACCAAGCATGGGCAAGGGTTGGCCTCCCCAAATTTGGTGAGGTTGTCCTGTAAAAAAAAACAGAGAGAAAAAAAGAGATAAAAATTTAAAAATTATTTAAAAATGTTTACATCAACGCTGGTCGTGTCATATGGGATTGCTGGCATCCATATTAGCAATATTCGGTCAAAATTAGTAGAAATGACTAACTTGTTGCTTGTTAAAAAAAATTAGGAACAAATTGATACAATTAAGAGAATTATGACTAAATTGGTACTATGAAAAATGTTTAAAGCTTTTCTGAGATTTTTCCCTTCTATTTATAGGTTTTATGATATGACTATATAAAATAATAAAATATTATATCAATCATAATCAATCATGAAATGCGTAACCAAGAGATACATGTATGATTCAGAGAGATATGGAGAATTGAGGGACATATGCAAAATTCCCTAGATGTACATCCTTGACAAAGAGAACCGGCTCGGAACGTTTTTCTATGCCATTACCTAACGAAATTGTATTGGATATGTCTCCTTATTGGGGTCTGTTCGTTACTCTTGGAGTTTCGAGAATTCCAAAGATAAATATGCCCAGAATAACAAATTTATATATAACCTAATTTAATATATCATTCGTTATTATATAACTTAATTTACAACTTAAGATATATCCAACCATAAAAATAAGAATAAAAATAAAAATGTGTTTTATGAATTCAACTTACATTTTGTCATTACTGTGGCTTATTGTCCTTGTTCTTCCTTAATACACTAACTTTTCAAACCATTCTTAATATACAACTAACCCTAGTTAATTGATTATTTGTTTTTAAAAATTCTATGAGAATGGGTTTTCCAATTGTCGTAGCAAATATAATCTATTTAGGAGAAAAGGAAGACCAAAAGAGAGCCGCCTGACAATAGTTCATATTTGATCTCACGATTGATGATGATCGATCGATCAGCAGGTGACGTGTTCATCGTCGGCCATCCAACGGCTCATACAGCCGTCCGCAACTTTGCCTCATGTGAGACGAGCCCTCTTTCGTTTTCAATTATTAAACTCAGAAATAAACTAGACCATGTAACATATGACCGTCACCAGGACTTGCCGCTCCAGCTTGGTTCCATGACCTTTTAAAATCTCTACACGTCCCTCACATTTTTCACGGCTGCACTACACTTCTCGTATCCTTCCAATTCTCTCTCTAGCTATTGAAATCCCAGCAAGAGATTCACGTTGATTCTACAATTTAACTCGGCATGGACAACAATCGAGGAGGTCGTCAAGCAACCGCTGAGGAACATGGGATCAAGCTCATGAAGCAGGAGTTAGCGTATGACATGTCCCAAGATATTGTGGCAGCGCTGCAATGTTTGAATGAATCCCCAGGCGGAAGCACATGTACCATCTTCAGAACCCCTGAGGCGATTGGAGGAGGTATTGCCAAGGCATGCCGGCCTCGCATCGTCTCTATTGGCCCATACCACCATGGGGAGCAGCAGTTGCAGATGCTTCAGAAGCACAAGTGGAGATACCTCCACACCATGCTGGACCAAACTCAACCGCACAGTGTCGGCCTCGAGGACCTCATCAATACAGTGGCACTGAAAGTGGAAATGATCCGGCAGTGCTATTCGGAGAGCACTGAGTGTTTCAACGGACCTGATCTTGTGAAAATGATGGTTGTTGATGGATACTTCATCATTCAGTTTCTCCGTCAAATCGCAGGGGTCATGGCAAGAGACAGACGTATGGATCCCCCATTAAATAATTCATACGTGTTGTATTCTGTTGCACGGGACCTTCTTCAGCTTGAGAACCAGGTCCCATACTTTGTTCTCGAGGATTTGTTTGAAACAACGAATGTTCCAGAAGCAACGTGGTCCTTGGCCAATCTTGCCTCCTATTTCTTCAGCTGTTTCGATTTAGGACCCGGCTATGTCTTGGAAAGACAGATCAATAAAAAAGAAGTGCATTTACTCGATTCATTTCGTCTGAGTTTAATACCTTAGAGTCAACAAGACAGTCCAGTAGAGAAGAGTTCATACCGTCCTTTGATTAGATCTGCCTCCGAGCTCCGTCGAGTGGGAATTGGGTTCAAGCAAGGGCAAGCCAGCACCTTCCTGGGGATCAAATTTGACAATGAACGCAGAACCGTCAGAATTCCACAAATAGAAATAAATGATGATCTCAATTGCATCGTCCCAAATATGGTTGCTTTTGAACAGTGTCGTGGCTAAATGGACGGGCACATAACCGCCTATACCACATTCATGGGATGCCTCATTCAAACTGCTGATGACGTACAGCTTTTGCGTGACTGTAAAGTCATATCGAATTACGGTATGAGCAACCAGGATGTTGCACGCTTCTTCAGTGACGTCTGGAAGGACGCTATTATAGACATCCCTGATACCTATCTAGCGACGCACTTTTCATTTTTAAATGAGTCTTTTAAGTATGAGTGGGCTCATCTTTGCTGGGCACAACTCCTAAATGCTTTTCATGACAACCCATGGTCAACTCTTTCGGGCTTAGCTGTTGTAGTTACGCTTGTAGGCATCATTCAAACAGTGTATGCCATGTTGCAGTACTATCATCCCAAGTAGTAGGAAGCATATAAAAGCCACGTCTTCCAATTTCATTCCATATATATAGAGTATGTTTTTAGTGAATCTTTTGAGTTGTTGATACTTCCCTTGACCATATCAATCTTGAGTATGTGGATTAACAATTATCATGACTAAAGTGGTGATCACTAAGGGAGAGCACAACCCGGTGATCCCATTCCGCCCAGGAATCCAGAACTTACTCCACCCTAGGCCTAGCTACTACCGAGTTTCATGGAACTAAGGACCGAATCAGCCGGTTAAATGGTGTTCTATAACTAATAAAACCAAAGTTACACGACAAAAAAAGTTGTATTGGTGCAAAACCATAGTTATTTTACTAGCCATGTTAAATACTTGTGTTACAAATAAATGAACCTTTCCACCCAAAAAAGAGCCCAATGCATCATAAAATGCGTCTCTACCATTGTCAACCTATTCTCGAGTTGTCTCTTCCAAATACCAAAGTTGTCACCCAGTTCATTGCAATGTAGAACCTGTTCCTCCAGCTGACTACCCTTGTGAGATAAGCTGAATGCCAAACCAGCCAGCTCATGAATCATACGTGCAATATCCCCTTCACGTCCTGCATAAAAGAATGTTTGCATATAAGTGACCACAATTGATTCCATGAATCAGAGAGTACTAGGTATTGGGAAAGAAAATCATAAGTTTCGCATGGTAGCATGTTATGCACCTTAGACTGGCGTAAATCGACAAGCGCCTTGTAACGCCCAACAGAAGCCATGCTTCCCAAATGCCTGCATGCGAATGGGTCTCCTAGAAGTATGTCTTTTAAGCAAAATGCCTTCCCTCCATTTTGCTTCCCTATCCTACGAAACAGCTCCTCCAAGAATTTCCCTTTCCTTTCCGCAACCTGTTTTAGAAATCAGTATTCATATTATTTCCCAGGAAAGAAACCCTTTATGCAATGAGAAAGAGATACCGAATGACCAATTCCAGTTTCAAAGGGAAGGATTCATGCCACATCTTGTACAAAGTAGAGCAAGGAGATGAAGATTGTCGATCAAACGAGTGGAGATCAAACGAAAAGCAACAGCGACAAATCTTCAAAGGAGTCAGATTGGTTGACTGGATCTGAGCTAAAGCACTAGCCTCGTCTCTTCAAGAAAACTCGATCACATATTATTTGACTATGAGATTTATTTGCTCTTTATATGTGTGTGTGTGGGCATCTCTCAATCTTTGACTTTAAGCTTTTGGGTTGGATTAGCCAACACACTCTGATATGAAATAGTTGAGAGGACATATCATTTACTTAGAAGATGGTCAAATGCTAAAATGAGATTATCACGAAGTTGTTGATTTAAGCGGCAAAGGAGAGAAAAGAGATCTTTTCTCCTCACGTTTCACCAGCGGGATTAGGGAAGTTCAAGTGACTTGACAAAATCTGAGGGTCCAATGCTGGCGGACCAGACTAGGAGAGCGTATGGAACATCTGTCCCATCATTCAGCACGAGTTTCTTCGCATGAACCTCTTTCACCGGGCCTCTTTTAAGATGAACTCCTGACTAAGCATTGCGAGCATTAGATCAGCAACACAATGAACTGCTAGAAAAGATGACGGTAGCTTGAGAAAGAAAATCAACTTACCCTTGTTAAGATCATTAATCATTGAGAAACTGTAAGTGAAAACAATGAGCATCTTCTTCTATTCCTGAAACTTTGAAGGTTGCTCTGTAAGCGCAATTCATATAGTTGTAGAATTAAAATACCTGGATTTTCGGAGAGCATGAGGTTCAACAAAAGCCTCTTCCTGATTTCTTGGACATGATTCACCTCACAAAGCAAGTAGGCATGTTCCTTGATCGATAAGCGATGGGATTTAGCAAAATAGAAAATCCTAAGGGAAAAACATAGTGGATTTGGAAGAACTAGTGTTATTTGATATTTCTTATAGGTGCAACTTCTGTTCCATCATGTTGAAGAAATGAAATTCTACCTTATCTCACTATATAGTATGTACCTAAAACACTTTTCAACATGTCTGACACTGGGGACCATGCATGTCGATATTTGTTAGTATAATTGATTTGCCAGGTAACCGCACATGGGACTTTTATAGCCGGGGGCCTTCACGGAAATGCAAATGCTTGGACAATGCACGTCGACGATTGTTTACGCAGTATATCATAAATTTCTGATGTTTGTCAATTGCTAAGTGAAGAACATGGAGGAAAATTCCAGCTGCACATCCCGAATAGCCAGATGTTCGACTTACTCCGTGCTCGTCAGCGTCAAATTCCAGTGCAGGGAGCCAAATAGAAGTACGAATTGGGGGTTTGCCACAAGAGCAGGCTGCATCCGGCTAATGGGCTCACCCACTGAACGGAACTCCAAAGTTCGACGGAAGAAGGCGAGTGAAAATCATGTGATTTCAGGGTGAAATGCACACGAAATCATACACATACATATTAAGCCCCTTCATAAACCAGCAAGCCGCCCAACAGGAACCAAGAACGACCACCCTTGGCTTTTCTCCGGGCTTAGTCGGTTCAAGACCTGGATATCTGACGCTTTCATATAATGGGAAAATTTCTTCTGATTTTCCATAAGCAAATAAAAGACGAAAAAGCCCATATTTCTTGGAGGAAAGGCGTCAATTGTAACCGATGCATTCAATCAAAGGCTCGTTCTTTTGTGCAACAACCAAATTGATGATTTCATCAATCTCATTTGACTGCCCTCCTAACATCCACCGAATGCAAATCTCACATGTGTGAGCATCAGCATGGAGTTTTTCTTGGTATGCCATGACCAAGAACAATGAAAAAAGAATGTCAACAGAGACAAATGGTTTCCTTTAAACAATTAAAGCTGTAAATGTACATGGCGAAATTCCTCTTTTCACGAGTCAATTGTAGAAATGAAGTTCATTTCACGTTCTCTGCCATAGGATGAACCCCCAGACAAAAGCAGAACAAAAGGCAAGAACAGAGGTCTTTTCACCTGGAAATTTTATTAATTCCTCAAGATGGATCACATCGATGGTCATTAGGTAACACTGTTCAAGAGCGCACTAATCGCGTGAGGAATATGTAATGGACAAACTACAAAGAGGTAAAATAAACCAGCTGCAGATCTAACCAGTGAGCTCCGTTAAGAAAAACCAACAATCAATTAAAACCGGTGCCTGAACCATACGATAATGACAACCAATCAAAGAATATGAGCAAAACCATGTTTACATGGAGACCTACTAGAAAATGAAGCAAGAAGAAAGGACGTGAAAGCAAGCTTCCAAGATGAAACGAAACGTTTCAAAGTTGAGAAACATGTTGGTGTGTTTTTTGCTGCTGTTGGACTCCAATGCGTCTCCAAATGTCGTTGAAAGGAGGAGATGGTCAGATGGTCTATCAACTCGATCAAATAAAGGGCATTTCCAACAAAAGATCGTTAATGACTTCTTTAAATTGGTAAAAAAAAAAGATGCAGTTATTTATAAAAGAGAACAAAAGCTTGGGTGAAGAAGTCAGAAGAAGCCATTGCAACTTGTTTTGATAATAGTTGAGAGAATGAAAGAGTTCAAAAAATAGCAGCAGGTTGTGAGAAAATATCGAGGACTATACAGGCATTAAAATCCGATATTTGACCTTCGGACACGTCAGTTTCTTATATTTCACATTTGAGATGGGTAACTTTAGAATATGAAAAGTGGATAAAGTTTTTCATGCATCTATGGGTATCTATATAAAAGATTAGAACCTTAAATCAAGTTTTTATTTTGTAACTTCTTTTTTTTTAGTCGAACTCCACCTTATTTTAAAAATATATCTTTTGTACATGAAAAGTTATACAAGTAGAGCTAGGGACAAGTTCAGTAAGAGTGCTATGACCTCTCTCTCTTTTCCCCGCTTACTTAAATACCACATTAGAATAAAATCGATCATTTAAGTGCAATTTTCCACAAATCTTCCTACATGGATTTTTTATTTATTAATTTCCCATTCCAACGTGGATTTATTTTTTATTTTTGAATTTTTTTATTAATTATCCACGTCAGCTCCAGCAATATCACGTAGGACAACTAACATCCACATTAGATTTTCTGGCAAGACAAATTACACCGATAGCACTAAAGTGATTGATTTTTCAAATTTAAGGCACTCAAATGAGCATAATATAAAAGTTACGGTACTCCTAATGTACTTTTCCTAAAAATGCTTATAAATGTGTCATTGAATGAATGATTATTTAAATATTTGAGAAAATTATCAATTAGTCTTAAACAAATTTTACAAATATCAATTCAGTTTTAACTTTCTAATTATGTTATAGTCCTACACAATTGCGTGATATTTAAATGTAGTATTTCCTACCATTTGCCATCGCAAATTACGACGTGGAAATTAATAAATTGTCCACATTAGCATGTCACTTAGGATGCCAGCGATGATTAGATGCCACATCAACGATTTTCAATGGCAATTAGTAGGAAAGACTACATTGAAATATAACTCAAAAGTTTTGGACTACATTAACAAAATTAAAAAGTATGACTGATCAAGTGGAATAATTAGTTGTTGACAAGGAAATTATGACAATTGTAATTGCATTATGAGACAATCCAATCAAACCATTGGCAAATGCATATTTTTTGTCAATTCTAAATGCGGAATTTCCAAAGAAAGAGAAGAAAAAAGGTAAAAAAAAAAAAAAAAATTCTAAATTTGGTACATGCAAGAGATAGTGTGATCAATTTAAGGTAATAGGGGCATCAGAAGTGCAAAAATGAATGGAAAAAGCACGAGCCTTTATGAGCTTATTCTTTTCACATAATTGCTCATTTAAATGTTAAACCTAACCTTTGAGTTGATGCGAGTAAAATAAGGAAAGAATATGGTGAGTTTCTAGAGTCAAGGGCCGGATGATAGTTAAGAAAAAGGAGAGGGAAGGAGGTAATTTAAAATAAGGAGAGAATATGGTGGGTTTCAGTTTTTAAAATTTAATGTCTTTCCCAATTAGATTTTTATTTAGCAAAAAAAAAAAAATGAAACTTTTCAAACTATCAAATAAAAACATGTAAAATCATGTATTTTCCATAATTTTATTAAACCTAATCTTTTAAAAGTATCGAATTTTGCATAGAATGATACAGTTTTAACATTACAAGCTCTGTATGTACGTCAATTAGAATATCTTAAGAATTCAATTTCTTTTCAGAACCGTATATGGCAGGTAAAAGATATTATTTTTCTCATGAAAACCGAAGTAAGGAGGCCAGTTTCCGGGAGTAATGTGTATTCGGAAAGCACCCACTACTGGGAAAAAATTTAAGGAGTTGTCACCATCGCTTTGCTCTTTCGCTAAGACGTAGTCATTTCTTTTACAAAACAGACGGCCGTGAAAATTCATGGTCGATCTATCGCCTGATGATGATTGTCAATCAGCATCCAACAGCTCATGAGCACTCGATGACTTTACTACATGTAAGTCAAGCTTCTCCCCTGACATTTGTCATAGGATACACTACACTGCTCTTGACGTCCTTTCGATTCTTTATCTTTCTTTTTTTTTCCTTTTTTTCGCTAGAATTTCCATTCTCTATCTAATTATTGAAATTCCAGCAAAAAATTCACTTAGATTCTACAACTTAAATCGGCATGGACAAAAACCGAGGAGTTCATCAAGCAACCACCCAAAAACAAGAGATCGAGCTCATGAAGCATCAGCTATTGCCTTCCATGTCACAAGATATTGAGGCAGCGCCGAAATTGTTGACTGAATCAGTAGACAAAAGCAGATGTAGCGTCTTCAGAGTGCCCTGGGCACTTTGCTGGAGGAAACGCCGAGGCGTGCCGGCCTTGCATCGTCTCTATTGGCCCATACCACCATGGAGAAGTGCATCTGGGAATGCTTCAGGAACACAAGTGGAGATACCTCCAAAGCATGCTGGACCAAACTCAACCGCACGGTGTCGGACTTGAGGACCTCATCGATACATTGGCACCGAAAGTGGAAATAATTCGGAAGTGCTACTCGGAAAGCACCGACCGTTTCAGTGGACCTGATCTTGTGAAAATGATGGCTCTTGACGGATGCTTCATCATTCAGTTCCTCCGTCAAATGGCAGGGGTCATACAGATTGATCCCTCATTGAAAAATTCACACGTGTTAGCTTCCGTTATGCGGGACCTTCTTTGGCTCGAGAACCAGGTCCCGTACCTTGTTCTCGAGGATTTGTTTGAAACGGCGAATGTTCCAAAAGGAACCTTGTCCTTGGCCGATCTTGCCTTCCATTTCTTCAGCCGCTTTCTGGAAGTATTTGGCAATGTATGGGAAAGGCGGAGCAACCTAAAAGGAGTGCATTTACTTGATTCATTTCGTCTGAGTTTAATAGCTTGGGATCAACGAGACATTTATCCATTAAATAAGAGGTCGTCTCATCATCTAATCAAATCTGCTTCCGAGCTTTGTCGTGTGGGAATTGAATTCAAGTGTTGGGATTAACGGATCCCCAAAAAACCAGATTCCACACTAAATCGAACCCCTAAAACGAATGCGGAAGACAAGCCCGGGAAAATCACGTATCACCGATCCTAAAGCACACCACGGATTCAAGCGTACCTTGTTAGCCACAGATTAAACACCGACGCTGACGTGAGGAAGAGAATTTGGCCCTGTTCGATCCAATGATGCCAAATTGTGGTTGAAGGAAAGAAAATTGTTGCCGGAGCCTTACTGTTTTCCTTTTTGTGAGAGAGAGAGAGAGAGAGAGGGGGGAGAGGGAGACGTATGTACGTTCTGATTTCCAAAAGGTGCGTTCTCCCTCTCTCTCATCCCTTTTATAAGTCCCTCCATCCACGGGCCCTATTCTTGTGGGCCGGGCTTTTAAGCCCAACATGGGCGGACGGGCCTTAAGCCCATCATTAATAAAACCATTATCTCCCACTCGCACATGGTGGGCTGAACAAGATTCTCTTTACCTCTCTTCAACATTCTTACCGGTGAATAATCCGTGCGACCAGCATACTTTGAGAGCTCGTTGCTATACATCTGTTAGGAATATATAGCAGCTCATAATGGGCGTCACAATATGAGTAGATTTAGTATGCAAAAGCCTAGATCGATCGATCACATTTATATCTCTCTTGATCTCTTTCAAACAATGATATATATATATATATATTGTATTCACAATTATAATTATCCCAAAGACAGTCATAATTGGTTGACCAGTGAACACAAAACTTAGAATGTGATTCTCCATATTCGATCTTCCTCTTTCCTTCAAACTCTCAATTTCAGTTTAGCTTGCTTTTCTAGAAATGTCCCATTAGATCGAATCAACTCATGACCATTGGCAACATCCTAAGATAGCAAACACTAAATAGAAACCTTGAGAATAAGTAAAAGTCATGAGGGCACTAAAATTAATGAACTCTTTTCCTCAAGAGTCTCACACGACATAAAAGTTGAGATCAAAACTTTTGTCACTCTTATTGGTCGTTTCATGCATACATAGTATGAAATACGTATTACGGTATTAACTTCTTTCCCATGGAGCGTATGTTTACACCTTCAATACCGTACAGATGATAGTTCAGACATATCCAATGTCTAACTTGAGTTCACGTATCTACTCATTCACAAAAATTCATGTAACTCACATCGGCATCATAGACAGATAAAGTAAAATATGTGGGTTATTTTACTTTCAGACATAGTAAGTCTTATGTCCTCATCTTAACACTCAGTTAAGGCGACATACGTATTTTAAGCTTGAGCTCTCGATTATCACCTAGAAAATCAGCTTAAAAACAGTATTATCTCTATTTATCACACTGTAAATAGATGCGATTACCCGTGTGAGTGGGCTAATCTTTTATTTGTCCGACATACTTTCTCAACTTAAAATAATGCACTGAGCATTAATATGCATAAAGATCAAACAAAGATTCATAGGCATTAACAATGAAAAAACAAAAGTTCATAAATGTGAACAACTCAGGAAAATTACAATCCAGTACATCAGACTCTACACAATCCTAGAGATTTTACATGACCACAAAACACATCTCTAGATATTGGCTTTGTCATAGGATCTGCTACCATTCTATGTGTAGATATGTACTGTAAGTTCACATCCTTTTGTGCAACCATATCTTTGACAAAGTTATACTTGGTATCTATATGTTTGGTCTTGCCATGATATTTTGGATCTTTGGTGTACGCTATAGCTGCTTGGCTATCACAGTTAACCAATAATGGATTTGCAGCTTTCTCAATAACACCTAAATGATCCAAAAATCTCTTAAGCCAAACTCCTTCTTGTACTGCTGCTGATAATGCCACGAACTCAGCTTCCATCGTGGATAAGGCTATACACGTTTGCTTCTTACTACTCTATGATATGGCGCCATTGTTCAGTAAGAAAGCAAATCCTGAGGTAGATTTTCTTTCATCTAAATCTCCTCCCCAATCAGCATCTGAATAGCTTTCAAGTCACAGATCTTTTCCTTGGTAATTCAACTTGTAATCAGCAGTTCCCTTCAGATACCTCAGTATTCTCTTAATGGCTTTCCAATGTGCTGGACCTGGATTGGATTGGTATCTACTTACTATTCCAACTGCAAAACATATGTCGGGTCTTGTACACATCATAACGTACATCAAGCTCTCAATAGCACTAGTATATGGAACATGTTTCATTTGTTCCTTCTCTTGTGGAGTCATTGGACACCGTCTATGGCTCAATCCTTCACCTTTTGCAATAGGAGTGTCTATGGGTTTACAATCTTGCATACGAAATCGTTCAAGAACCTTGTTTATATATATTTCTTGCGAAAGAGATAACGATCTCTTCGAACGATCTCTTGAAATCTTAACTCCAAGAATGTATGCAACCTCGCTCATATCTTTCATCTCAAAGTTGGAAGACAACCAACTCTTGACAGTATGAACAAACTCCATATTACTTCCGGCAATTAGTATATCATCAACATATAATGATATGATCACAAATTGATCCTTGGATCTTTTGATATATACACAATGATCTTCATCAATCATTGTAAAATCATATGCCATTATGACATTATGAAAACGTATATACCATTGTCTCGATGACTGCTTGAGGCCATATATCGATATCAAAAGTCGACATACCTTTTCTTTTTGACCTTTTACTATGAAACCAGCAGGTTGTTCCATATATATTTCTTCATCTAATTCTCCATTGAAGAAAGCAGTCTTTACATCCATATGATGTAATTCAAGATCCATACCAGCCACTATTGCCAGAATAATGCGAATCGAGGTAAATCTCACTATAGGAGAAAACGTATCTTCATAATCAATTCCTTCGTGTTGATTAGCCTTATGCCTTTCTATCGAGCCATCAGCCTTTCGCTTTATTTTGATAACCCACTTGTTACCAATTGTTCTGCGTCCTTTTGGAAGATCAATCAATTCCCAAACTTGGTTTGATTTCATTAACTCCATTTCCTCTTCCATTGCATGAATCCATTTTTCCTTACTAGGGCAATTTAGAGCATCATCAATATTTCTTGGCTCATTCTCATCGTGTGGAGCAACCATAAAAGTTTCCCCTTCAATGTTAAAACATCGACGGGGAATACTTTGGCAACTTGTTCACCGTATGGGAGATTGTATACTTTGCACATCATTCCCCATTATGCTCCCACTTAGATTAGATAATGATGATGTCGTCTCATTATGTGGTTGTAATTGAGAATGAGTTGAATTCAATTCATCACTTCTCATATTACTCCCACTTGGATGAACTCCACCAATATAATTATCTTGATCCAAGGTTTCAAATAGGGAGTGATCTTCCCTTATTTTGCCCTTATTAGGAAATTCATCCTCTAAAAATGTGACATCCCGTGATTCAAATTCAGTTATACTCTCACTTTCCTGCTCACCTATGAACACATACCCTTTCGAGTGTTCCGAGTATCTTATGAAAATACTCTTCTTTCCTTAGGACCCAATTTCCCAAACTTGTGAGAGGACTCAAGTGTATAGGCAGCACAATCCCATGGCTTAAGAAAACTTAAGTCCGGTTTTTCTACCTGTCCATAACTCATATGGAGTGGAAGTAACTGATTTAGAAGGCACTCGGTTAAGTATATAGGCAGCAGTTAACAACGCATCACTCCAAAAAGTAATAGGTACGTTAGCATGCGCCATCATGGACCTAACCATTTCCAGTAGGGTTATGTTTCTTTTCTTCGCAACACCATTTTGTTGAGGAGTATACAGAATAGACAACTGTCTTTCTATTCCTTTTTCATCACATAATTTTCTGAGCTCAACATATAAATATTCTCGACCTTGATCGGATCTCAATGTTTTTATTTTCTTGTCTAATTGATTTTCTACTAGGTTCATAAAACCTTTTGAAACAACTCATTGCTTCAGATTTATGAGAAATCAAATAGACATATCCAAATCGAGTATAATCATCTATAAAAGTGATGAAATAAACAGCCCCATGCCTTCCTCTTACATTCATTGGACCACAGACATCAGAATGGATTAAATGTAGAGGAAATTCAGCTCTTTTACCTTTTCCAAATGGTTTCCTTGTTGTTTTCCCTTCTAGGCAATGCTTACATTTGGGCAAATCGACTTTTTCAATGTCGCCCAAGAAGCCCTCTTTGGCTAGTCTATTCATACGCTGTTGGCCAATATGACCAAGTCTAGCATGCCACACATTCACATCATTATCATATGTATTAGGAGACGTATGAAGAGAATAACAAACATTTGCATTAACATAATCAATATCTAATACAATGAAACCATCCAGAAAATAACCACAACCATAGTAATTTGTATTCAAAAACAAATCCACACCTCTATTATAGAAGTTCATATTAAAACCTAATTTAACCAACACTAAAACAAACACTAAATTTCGACGAATCTCCGGAGCATACAACACATCATGTAGGAACAAAGTGCGTCCACCACGCATATTCAATTGGCATGTGCCAATTCCTTTCACTTCATCTCTGGAGTTATTTCCCACATAGATCCACTTAGTTCCAGTTGGTACTCATCGGAATTCCACGAAGGATCCTCTATCCTTCGCTACATGGTCTGTCGCTCCTGAATCCACAGTCCACAAAGGATTAGACTCAGTTAAGAACACAGAACTCGACACAAAAGCAAATTTCTGAAAAGTACAAGGGGTGCATACCTTCTTTGGCTCACGACAGTCGCGAGCATAGTGACCCTTCTTGTCATAGTTGTAGCATTTCACCCTTGCAAGCTTTTTCATGCGAGGACACTTTCCTCTTTCATGTTAGTTAAACTTGGGTTTATTCCCTGAAGGACTTCCTTGCCTTTCCCTTTATCAAGCCAGTTAGGACGTTTGCGCTTGGAGCTCGAAGCTCTATGTGAGCTAGAACTAGCATGATAGAGTTTAGCATCCGGCTTAGCCGCTAAAAGGCGGTCCTCTTCCAGCTCAAGATGGCGCATTGCATCCTCAAAAGTTTTGATATGTTCATTATGGGTCAGGTGCACTTTCGTATGCTCCCAACTCTGAGGCAAGGAACGAATCACTACTTGCACTTGCTGCTTATTTGTGATGACATGGTCAGCATCTTTCAGCTCATTTATCATGTTTGACATATTTCTAAGATGTTGCTTCATGGTCTGACCATGAGGCTTCTTGTAAAAGTCAAACCTAATAGTGAGCTGTCTCAGTCTGGTCACCGAAGTATGACCAAATCTAGCTGCCAATGCCTCCCACATTTCTTTGGCATTGTTAAAATGCCTAAACTCTCGCATGATGTCATTTTCCATGCTGCTCAGCAACGTGATGCAAGCAAGAGAGTTCTTTCTTTTCCATGCAGCAAAAGCTTCCTTATCTCTCTTGTGCTGTGCAGTGTTTCCTTCTTCAGGTTCTACCATGGTCAAGTTAAGAGCTTCAAGTGCTTCTTACTCTTCCAGCACATATTGGATTTTCATGTGCCATATCTCATAGTTGTCGCCATTGAGCTTTTCACCTTTGTTCAGCTCGGCAACTATGCTCTTCGTGGCTGAAGCCATTGATCTAAACACATCAAACATACATGCACGAATTATTAATGCTTATCATTTATGCATCACTTTTTTTTTGCACAGACCCATCATATTAATGAACAATTTCAAGTAAGGTTTCAGATTCAAAAGGTCACTAAGTTTCCAATCATCCTCCAAAAAACCTAACTTAAAACTATCATTAATATAATTGTCTTATGCAAAATAAATTCTATGAAGTTACAAAAACTTCTATAACTACCCACAGCAACCAGCAATAACAGAAATCAACAGATAATTGACATCCAATAAAACAATAATGCTTTCAACTAATACAACCAAGATATCGGTTGCTATATCAACAACAATCAGATAGTAAACATTACATAATATGTCCACAAAGCACACTTAACAAAGATCAGCCAATACAACTAACACCAAGTCAACACACGAACTGGGAAAGATCCTCTTTTGTTCAATTTCTTGAGCTTTTCCCTTGTAATAATCCAGTAATATTCATTTACAAAATCCATCACAATTTTCTTATAAGAAGCAACTCTATTGACATCCCATATGCGATTCAACACTCCTTGCCATTCAAGTGGAAGGGTGTTCATTAAAAATCGCACAATCTCTAACTGTGGCATAGGACGACCATTCCATATGACCTTTTGAAATTTTTTTTATTGACCTCAAGGACATGATCAATTAAGTCACCACTCTCCCGTCGATGATCAGTCAGCTCAGCTATCAACTTATAAAGCCTTTCCTTTTGTTCATCGGTAATTGCGCTAATAGGTGTGTGCAACCTGAGGGGAGGCATTTTTCCTGCAACAAATGCAGAACAAATAAGGGATCACAAATAATCCACATTAGACTTAATTGAAAAAGAAACACATTCTTTTCCTCTCTTTTTTTTTTGAGTCAACGGTCGTCGATCAACGGTCAACAGTCAACGGGTCAACGGTCAACGGCCAGCGGTCATCGGTCGTCGGACTGATCGGATCGGGTCGGACGAACCGACCGCAAGTGCCGCGCGCGTGCGCGGGCTGACGTCACGCAAACGTCAGCCGGCACGCGCGCGTGTGCGGGCTGACGTCACGCAGACGTCAGCCAGCATGTGACGCGCACGTGCCAGGCGTCCGTGGGTCGGGTCGCCAGTCGGGTAGCCGGCCGGTGACCGCCCTGCCAACCGTTGTTGACGCTGACGTCATCGATGACGTCATCCCAGCGGTTACCGACCGTTGGGTGACGTCATGCTGACGTCAGCACGCGTCGGTTCGCCGACCAGCGTGTGCCGGTTCGCCGCCGGCGTCACGCACGTGCCAGTTCGCCGACCGGCGCGTGGCGTCCACGCGCAGTGGCTTCTGGCCGCACGTGTGGGCGTGTGCGGCGTCGCCCGGCGGCACACGACATGTTGCCGGACTCGTCTCAACGAGCCCTTACACCCTATGCCTTCAGAAATGGATTTCGACTTATAGAAACTCGAAAAAACATACGGACAGTGCTCGGGTGTCGAGATTTCTCGCCCCGATCCGTGTCGGCCGTATTTCTTTGCGAAAAATCAATCAAAAAACATGAAAGAGGTTGGGAAAACATTAACTAGGGCTCTGATACCAATGTTGGGATTAACGGATCCAAAAAAAACCATATTTGACACTAAATTGAACCCCTAAAACGAATGCAGAAGACAAGCCCGGGAAAATCACCGATCCTAAAGCACACCACGGATTCGAGCGTACCTTGTTAGCCACAGATTAAACACCGACGCCAATGTGAGGAAGAAAATTTGACCATGTTCGATCCGATGACGCCAAATCGTGGTTGAAGGGAAGAAAAACGTTGCCGGAGCCTTACTGTTTTCCTTTTTGTGAGAGAGAGAGAGAGAGAGAGAGAGGGGGGAGAGGGAGACATACGTACGTTCTGATTTCTAAAAGATGCGTTCTCCCTCTCTCTCATCCCTTTTATACGTCCCTCCATCCACGGACCCTATTCCTGTGGGATGGGCTTTTAGACCCAACATGGGCGGACGGGCCTTAAGCCCATCATTAATAAAACCATCATCAAGCAAAGGGAAGCCAACACCCTTCTGGAGATCGAGTTTGACCGGGAGCGCAGAATCGTTGGAATTCCAAAAGTAATAATAGATGATGATCTGAATTGGATCCTCCCCAACATGGTTGCTTTTGAACAGTGTCGTGGCCAAGGGGATGGGCACATAACTGCCTATGCCACGTTCATGGGATACCGATACCTCATTCATACGGCCAATGATGTACAACTTTTACGTGATAGTAAAGTCATCTCGAATCACGGCATGAGCAACGAGGATATTGCACATTTCTTCAGTGATGTGTGCAAGGATGCTACTTTCTATGTCAAGGGGAGCTATCTAGAGTCACACTTTGCAATTTTAAACAAGTCTCTCAAGTATGAACGGACGTATCTTTGCTGGGCACAACTCCTAAATACTTTTTATGACAACCTATGGTCGGTTCTCTCAGGCCTAGCTATTGTAGTAACGCTTGCAGGCATGATTCAAATAGTTTATGCTTTATTGCAATTATATCATCCTTCGTTAGAGGAAGCATGTAGAAGCTCTTCCATATCGATTTTATCACGTGTATTGACTGTTTTTGTCACGCCCCGATCCTCGGGCACGCACACATCCTTCATCTTGGTCGATTTTATAATGCGATATCCCAGGACAATGTATCGCCAACCCTTTCATTTTTAAGCACATGCGGAAGCAGTTAAAATCCCCAGACAATAAAACGATGGGATAGAAAAGCAGGGCCATATTTTTCATATTGAAATCTATAACCAAACTTTTATACATGGCATTAAACATAACACTTCACAAAATATTCACAACCTATTAACCTCACTATATCTACACATATACAGAGGGTTCACCAAAAGATGGGATTTCAATCCTCATCTGGGTCATACTCAGGATCATCTTGATCCTCCTCTGACTCCTCTTCACTAAGATCATTCTCCTCCAAATCATCATTCCCTTCTTCAGATTCATCCTCGGCTTCCGACACCGGCTCATCTTCAGGCATCTCCTCAGCTGCTCCCCAATCTTCTTCCTCCTCCGGAGTTTCCACTTCTTGCTGCTGGTCCCTCGCATCCACTACCGATCCATTCACTCGGTCGGCTGTTCCTTCTCCAAATGCCTTCTCCATCACATCAAATGGCACATCCCCTTCTGGGATAGGACCTTCTCGGCGCCCATCAAAGTAATCACGGTACCAAGACCGATACTTGTGGGGCCTCTGGTCTTCCTTCCCCACATTGACCCAGATGGTCGACTGGACTAAAACGTATACCAATCCTTCTGGGTGAGGGTGGACGTGGAAATGGGTCTCAAACTCAGAAATTTGCTCCGGAACACCATAATGCATACGAGGACGAGGAGGTGGAGGTCCTGCCATCCTAAGGGCCTGAAATGGTTTTCCCCAAACTGGGATGAGACTACGTCTCAGCGAGTTCTACCCCACTAAGCCCGATTAGTAAACCATTATACTAAAGGCTGCCTAAACACGCATAGGTCAGAAGACATACCTTAGCATCAGATCCCACCTGCAAGTCAGTACAATTTTAACATAGGCACCCAAACTGTCATATCATCGATGGAAGCATCGATCAAATCGACCTAGTCGATTATATGCCAAGAAGACCACTCACGGTCGTCTCCATTCAGTCAATCAATTCACCACATCAAATCAAAGCAAGGATTAATCGACCTAGTCGATTACATGTCAGACGGACCATTCTAGGTCATTGATTCCACACCATATATTCTTTCATCGAGTATTCGGTCACAGAGCCACATCAATGCTCTCGGGCGTCAACTTCGCCAAGGTGACATATCCACTAGACAACTGTGTGCGTTCTTTAAGGCGCCGTTTTCGCCAGTGATATCCCAAATCACCGAACCACACATGCCTACAATGATTTGATCAATAGACAATTGCATGCGTTCTTTAAGGCGCCGTTTTCGCCAGTGATCTCCATAATCACCGAACCACACATGCCTACAATGATTTGATCAATAGACAATTGCATGCGTTCTTTAAGGCGCCGTTTCATGCCAAGATCTCCATAATCACCGAACCACACATGCCTACAATGATTTGATCAATAGACAATTGCATGCGTTCTTTAAGGCGCCGTTTTCGCCAGTGATATCCCCAAATCACCGAACCACACATGCCTACAATGATTTGATCAATAGACAATTGCATGCGTTCTTTAAGGCGCCGTTTTCGCCAGTGATATCCCCAAATCACCGAACCACACATGCCTATAACAATGTACTCAATAGACAAGTGTATGCGTTCTTTAAGGCGCCGTTTTCGCCAGTGACACCCTTAGTCACCGAACCATACATGCCTATAACAATGTGAGTACTAGACCGATACGTGCGTTCTTTAAGGCGCCGTTTTCGCCGATGATGTCCCAATCACCGAACCACGTAGGTCCATACACCGTGTTCCGATTGGTTCAATCCTTGAGTATTTCCAATTCTCTCATAACTCCATCCACTTTTTACAACTCAATCAAAGCATTATAAATGCTAAACAAACATACTCAGCCATTTACCAATCAATCATTCAATCTCAATCAATTCCAAATCAATTTAGGGTAAATCCTAAAACATCACAATTTATTTAATTCCATACAACGTAGAGCTCAAATAAATAAACGGACTACGCCACGACGATCAGCACGAGATTTCGGTCGTCGGCCATCAAAATCTTAATTTCCGAAAATAATTAATTAATTAATTAATTTCGAAAATTAACTAATTAATATTAAAAATTCAATTTAGCTCAAAATAAAGCCCGATTAAATAAACGGACTTCACCACGGTCATCAGCACAACATTCCGGTTCCAGACCATCTCAGCTGAATTTTCGGAAAATAAATAATTATTTAATTTAATTCCGAAAATTAATAGTTAAATACTAAAAAATCCACTTAGGCCCGAAAAGCCTAATTGGAGCCCACTAAGGGTCGGGAAAAATCCCGAGGCACTTCCAATAATTAGTAGACCACGTCTACTTGCTAATTACACAATCAATTTATCTAAATCACATCACAATTGACTAATAATTGCTAATTTATTCTAATCTAACAACCTAAACATAATTAATTAAATCTAAACCAGCTTAAAGCATAATTAGCCAACTAATCCAAGATTAGTGAGATTACTCACCAAATCGGATCAATCCGACGGCGGCGACGCGAGGAACGATTGTTCCCAAAGCGACTCACGGATCCGAGGCCCGGAACGGCCCAAAACAGCCCACGAACCGACTGAAACCCACTCGTGGGTTTGATGGATTGGCTGCAAAACAGAGAGAAAAGAGAGAGGGTTTGGGGCGGCAAGAGGTCGGGAGAGCGGGCGAAGCTCCGGTGAGGCCGGACGGCGGCTCCGGCGGCTCGCTCGGCCCGCTCACGGTGGCTGAACAGAAACCGAACGGGAGCTGGGTCGCACGGCAAGGACGGAAAGCGTAGGCGGCGCGAGGGCGGCGAACGGCGGACGTGCGGCGTGCACGGGCGCACGGGCGGTTCGGCTCCGGTGCGGCGGCGAGACGAGCGGCGACGGCTGAGGGGCGAGCTGCTGTCTCCGGGCTTCTGGTTCGCACGCGAAGAAAAGAAGGAGAAGATAGGAGCTGGTTCTGTCGTGAGGGGGAAGAAAGAAGAGAGAGGAGAGAGAAGGATAAGCATTGACCGGTCAAAGAAAGAGAGAAAGAGGGAATGGGCGGTGGGGAATTCGCACGAGGGGGAAAGGGAGAGAGAGAAAGAAAAAGGGGGAGAGAGAGAAAAACAAAAACAAAAATGCATAATGCCTTTATGCAATTTTCCTTTTCTCTTTTCCTTTTCCTTTCTATTTTCTTTTGGTCTTCGATTCTTCCTCCGATAATTTCTTTCTTGAAATTCGGACTCGGCAATAAATTGATAGACGATGAGACGGTCCTAAAAACGAATTGTGACACACTCGAATATTCGATTCCCGAAACCAATTTAAATTTCATGGTTAGAATCAATCAAACGCGATTTTAGTCCAATCCAACCAATTGAGTAGCTTTTAGGGATTTTACCGCGGATACATCCCTTAACGGCTTCACCCAATAGGTTAGTTAACTCGTGAGTGATCAGCTCAGAGAAAAAGGACCATAGGCACGTTGACGACATGCCCATTTCACTTTATCGAAACGGGGTCGAATTTCAGGATGTCACAGTTTTGAATGAATATTTCGAGTTAAGAGTACTTTATTTGTCGCCAAATCAATCTTGAATAAGTGACATAACAGTTATCATCACTAAAGTGATGGTCACTAGGGGAGTGCACGAACCAGGCCCCCATGTTGACCACCTCCGGTCATCAACCACCACCGTCAGCCACCACCTACCGTTGACCATCAATCTCCACCTCAATCATCAACCGTTTATTATTCATAAAAATACAGCATGATTAAAGCAAGCAGGGACACAAGAAGCAAACTGGTGCAGATGTATGTAATGGTCAAGACTCAGGCCATGGATTCAGCATCATCACCTCGCCAACAACCACCATTGATAACCGTGGGAATATATAACACAAGACAGAGAACAACGATTCGGCAGTATGTTCAGCAAATGTAAAATACGCATGTAATCATGTCAAATGGTTACCGACTCAGATTGCTCCAGGTGAACAACGCTAACAAGTTTCCAAGTCGAATGACTACAGGGAGTGTAATAAGCTCGAATTTGATGCTAAATTCAACTCCTACAGAGCTGATTTGATCTTAACAGAAATCATCCCATTTCAGTTTTTTTCCTTCATCAGAATAGAGCAAGATCTAGTTGAAGTGTTACCATAGTAAGGAGATATTCCTGATTGCGATAACTAATCAAGCTAGCACAAGGAAGATCTGGGAAGTGTTGACTGTGAAGATGAACAACGGCTATGAAGTTTCAAACACGAATAACCTGCTTCGAGTCCTCGCGGCCAAGAACAGGGCAAACAGAGCTTCCTGTGGTGGTCGAACTGACAGTGACGAGAAGCGATCCGATGATTGCAACGATTAGCAACGTAGAGGCAGGAGAGGATTCAATGGAAATTGTTGGAGAAATCCTCATGAAGAGTTTTGAAGTTGACAAAACGTATCCTTCAGTCTAGTCTGAAAGTCTGCAGACTCGTCGCTTAAAGTCTCGAAGGCTTACGGACAGCCGACTCAAGACTCAAAGTCTATCCTCATTGACAGTCTCTAATCCGTTGAAGAAAGGTTATCCATAACTGAATGGTTTGTTCAGGATTTAACCTTATCATCTGGAGAAGATCTCATGGCTGGAGAAGACGTATCAGAATCCTTTGATTGATCAAGATTGATTCAATGACTGAAGATTCGATGATTGTCTAAAGTATTATTGGAAGGTTCTACTTATGGAAACCGAGATCCTGATTGTATGGGCGAACATGATTGATGGGCTATCAACACGTTCCTTTAATAGCTCGAACAATCTTCCTAATTGATTCCATCCAACGGGTAGATTGGAGGAATTCCTTTGGTAAGTGCCAACGGATATGATGGCATAAAGGAGTATATAAGGAAGTCGTTCTTAGTTGTTCGAGAGGTGTGCGATAGAAGAATTCCAAAGTCTGAAGCTCCTATTTGTTTAGATAAATCTCTTGAGCGAATACTTGTATACAAAAGAGAGTCTATATTTGTGAGAGACCTTGAGGAGGTGTGGTAGAACATCTACACCGTGGAATCAAGGCAAAGCTGTGCTGTAACTTCTTTTGATCATAGTGAAATCCAGCCGGTGGGCTGTCGCGGAAGAGTGGACGTAGGCTTGGAATAAGCCGAACCACTATAAATCATGTGTTTAATTTTTCTCTTCCTTACTCTCTTTACCTCGATCGTATTTCAATCTGTTAAGAATTGCTTCCGTATTCAAGAAAAATTGTTTGTGCGCCTATTCACCCCCTCTAGGTGTTTATACTAGCAATATCAATTGGTATCGAGCCTCGTGTACTTACTTTATTTGAAGTGTTTTACTTCATAGTAAAAGATCCATGGCTAGTATGCTAGCACCAGGGCTGATGGAAGGGCAAAGCAATACCAGACCACCTTTACTTTGATGGAAAGGATTACAACATCTGGAAGAACAAGATGAAAGCTTTCCTACGATCAAAGGATCCTCTCGGAATGGGACGTTGTAGAAAAAGGAATTACTCCTACCACTGCATCGCCTCTCGAAAGAGGAAAAGATACTCAAGAATCCAGCGGAATGTCTCAGGAAGAAATAACCAAGAGACAAACACTCGATGCAAATGCAATTTACTCCTTATATTGTGCTTTATCACCAACTGAGTATAATAGAATATCTTCTTGTGGTACAGCAAAAGAAGTTTGGGACAGATTGCATATCACCTATGAAGGAACAGATCGAGTGAAGGAAACAAGAATCAACATTCTTCTTGGTCAATATGAAGCCTTTAGAATGAAACCAGGAGAATCAATATCTGACATGTTTAGTCGTTTTACAGATATTGTGAATGGTCTTGAAAATCAAGGTCAACCAACTTTTGATCCCATGAAGGTAAACAAGCTACTGCGTGGACTCTCCAAGGATTGGAATCACATAAAGACTTCGATAAGAGAGACGCAGAGAATTATGCCTCTATCTGTTGATGAGTTGATTGGAACTCTTCAGTCCTATGAAGTGGAAAGGATCAATGAAGATGAAGATCCAAGAGGTAAGAAATCCATTGCATTAAAATCAAATGATGATTCTGATGTTACGATTCTCAAGATGATATGGACGATGAGGAGCTTGCTCTCATGATAAGAAGATTCAGAAAACTAAATAGAAAAGGAAGAAGGTTCAACTCAAAGAAACAAGGCTTTCAAAGACAGCAGACCAAGTCTGTTGATGATGAGGAACCAAATAAAGATGTAGTCCGCTTTGAATGCAAGAAAAAGGGACACATCGTACCCAACCGTCCCTCTTCTCAAGAAGAAGAGAGGAAAAGCTGAAAAATTTCGAAAAGCTCTCAAAGCTGAAACCTGGAGTGATACTGAATGTGAAGAAAGTGATAATGAATATGCAAATCTATGTCTGATGGCACGATCGACTCGTACTGGATCGACTGGATCGACTCGGATCGACTCGCATGTGAATTTGAGGCAAGTAATTTTAAAATTCCTGTCAAGGTTTCTAAATATATTGATGAACTATGCTTTAGTCTTAAGACTTCTCTCAAAAGTATTTCCCAACTAAAAAAAGAAAACTCAGCTCTAAAACAAAAGGAAAATGTTTTAACAGAAAAAGTTAAAAGTCTAGACTCGTCTGTTTCCAATCTTAGAGAAAATGAAGGAAATCTTTTAAAAGAAAATGCTTTCTTAAAAAGGACTTATCAAATATATCAAAGAAATTTTCTATAGGGTCTGAAAAACTTGAGAAGATTCTTTCAGCTCAAAGACCTTACTTCAATAAGTCTGGTCTAGGTATGACAGAAGAAACAATTCCATTGATTGATTTTCCTAAAGTAAAAGAAAGAATTAAGAAAAGGCTTTCGAGTGAGGTTTACAAAAATCACTTCAAGAAAGTCTTTGTAAAACCTCGTAGGTAGAAATGCTCTCGATGTTCTAAGTGCAACAATCCGGATCACTTTGAAAAAGAGTGTCCTATGGTATGGAAACCTATTAAGAGAGTATGGGCTAATACTTGTTTATCTTACTAACACCAAAGGACCCAAGAAAATTTGGGTACCAAAGAAAGCTTGAGACTCTTTATTAAATGCAGTCTCCATCAAGAAATAGGTAAAGTGGTATCTTGACAGCGGATGCTCAAGACACATGACAGAGACTCAAATTGCTTTATAAAGCTTGCTCAAGTAAATGGTGGAAAAGTTTCATTTGGAGGAAACAACAAAGGAAGTATTGTGGGATTTGAAACCGTGAAAATTGGAACTCTCACAATAAGTAATGTTTCCTTAGTGGAAGGAATCAATTACAATCTTCTCAGCATTAGTCAATTGTGTGATACTGGTTTCAAGATCTTCTTTCAAGAAGGAACATGTTCTGAATCGGAAAGACACTACTCAATCTTTTCTGGGTCGAAGACATGGAAACATCTATCTTCCGGATGTGAAACCAAATGAATCGCAATGTCTTATCTCAATTCAAGACGAAGCAAGCTTATGGCACAAAAAGCTTGGTCATGTCAACATGAAGCAATTAGCCAAAATCTCATCAAAGCAGCTTGTTCGAGGTCTACCCAAATTGCCATACCAAAAGACTGATTCATGCACTCCATGTATTCTGGGAAAGCAGGTAAGAAATTCGTTTAAACCAATAAATTATGTTTCTACTAATCATGTACTACAGTTGTTGCATATGGATCTCTTCGGACCAACCAGAACTCAGAGTATTGGGGGTAAGAAGTATTGCCTAGTAATTGTTGATGATTACTCCCGTTTTACTTGGGTATATTTCCTTTCAAGTAAGTCCGAAACCTTTTCGTATTTTGAAAAATTTGCTAAAAAGGTTCAAAATGAAAAGGGATGTGTAATCTCTTGTATAAAAACAGATCATGGAGGTGAATTTGAAAATCAAGATTTTACAAAATTCTGTGATGAATCTGGCTGTAAACATGTGTTTTCCTCTCCATATACTCCTCAGCAAAATGGAGTTGTGGAAAGAAAGAACAGATCTCTTCAAGAAATGGCTAGAACTCTTTTTAATTGAAAGTAAAATTTCTTCTCGATTTTGGGCTGAAGCTGTTTCAACAGCTTGCTATATCATCAATAGAGTCTTCTTAAGATCTATTCTTCGAAAAACCCCTTATGAGTTATTCAAAGAAAAGAAGCCTATTGTTTCTTACTTTCATGTATTTGGTTGCAAATGTTTTATATTGAAAAATGCAAAAGATCGAGTTGGTAAGTTTGAAGAAAGATCAGATGAAGGTATCTTCCTTGGATATTCTACTTCAAGCAAAGCTTACGAGTCTATAACAAGAAGAGTCGATCTGTAGAGGAGTCAATGAATGTCAAATTTCAAGACTCAACGCAAGATGAATCAAGTCGACTCATCAAGAAGAGTCCCGAACCTCGCTCCAACCCTCCAAAGTCTACAACTCAAGAAGCATCTCGGACTGAAAACCAGCATCAGGTTGTTAGTGAAGATTCAAATAAAGAAAGAGATCATCAACCGACAAATCAACAAGTAACTGGAAGCATAAGTCCATTCATCCCAAAGATCTTATAATCGGCGAAATGAATGAAGGAATTCGCACAAGATCAAAAAGGCGAGAAGAGTCTAGTGCTGTGGCTCTTGTTTATGAAATTGAACCAAAGAGCATAGAAGAAGCTTTATCTGATGAAAGCTGGATTGAAGCTATGCAAGAAGAGCTCGACAGCTTAAGATAAATGATGTCTGGGAATTGATATCCAAACCAAAAGGTAAAAACTGTTATTGAGCCAAATGGGTGTTCGGGAACAAGATGAACAAGAAAGGGAAAGTCGTACGAAATAAAGCAAGACTCGTGGCCAAGGGATATACGCAAGAAGAAGGAATAGACTATGATGAGACTTACGCTCCAAAGGCAAGTTTAGAAGCTATTCGACTATTACTTGCGTTTGCTTGTTATAAGAATTTCAGGTTATTCCAAATGGACGTCAAAAGTGCCTTCCTAAATGGATTTATCCATGAGGAAGTTTATGTGGAACAACCACCAGGGTTTGAAGACCCAAAGAAGCCAGACTCGTCTTCAGACGAAAAGGCTTTGTATGGTTTAAAGCAAGCACCTCGAGCTTGGTACGACAGTTAAGTAATTTTCTATTACAAAATGGTTTTGTCAAAGGTAAAGTAGATACGACTTTATTTATCAAGAAGGAAAACAAAAGTTTCTTACTTGTTCAAATATATGTGGATGATATCATTTTTGGATCCTCTAATGAAAGTCTCAGGCAAGAAATTTTCAAAGTCTATGCAGGATGAGTTTGAAATGAGTATGATGGGAGAATTAACATTCTTTCTTGGTCTTCAAATAAAACAATTGAAGGAAGGAACTTTTATTTTTCAAGAAAAATATGTTAATGATCTTGTCATAAGGTTTGGACTGGAAAATTGCAAAAAGATCGACATACCAATGTCAAGTTCTTTAAAGATAGACAAAGATGAAGAAGGGAAGAAAGTTGATCAAAAGCTGTACAAGAGCATTATTGGATCACTTCTTTATCTTACTGCTTCTAGACCTGATATTTTGTTGAGTGTTTGCATCTGTGCAAGGTTTCAATCGATCCTAGAGAATCTCATCTCGGTGCTGCGAAACGCATCATCAAATACGTCGCTTCATCATCAAGCATCGGTCTTTGGTATCCTAAGAAGGGAGACTTTAAACTTCGGGATATTCGGACGCGAGATCTGGCCGGTTGCGGAGTTGATAGAAAGAGCACTTCAGAACCCGCGCCTTGCTTGGAAATGTAATGCTGTCTTGGTTTTCAAGGAAACAAAGTACTCGTGTCTCTTTCAACAACGAAGTAGAGTATGTAGCTCTTGGAAGCTGCTGTTCGCAAATTCTATGGATAAAACAACAGTTAAGAGATTTTGAAATTGAAGACTCATGCACAGAGATTAATTGCGACAACACCAGCCCTATCAACCTCACCAAAAATCCAATTCTCCACTCAAGAGCAAAGCATATAGAGATTCGACATCACTTTATTAGAGATCATGTTCAAAATGGAGATGTTTCAATCCAATTTGTTGACTCAAAGAATCAACTGGCTGATATACTCACAAAGCCTCTGGAGAAAAATCAATTTGAGTCTATACGGACCAGACTCAACATTTTGAGGTATGAGGATATCAAAGTCTAAAGACCTTCAGACTCAGGCTTACAAGACTTTATCTACGATCTTAGCTCGACCTTCGACTCGTAAGTCTTTCTCTCTCCAATCCTATCTTGAAAAGGTACGATCATCAGACTTTGTTTAAATAGTTGCTATATTTAATTACCGTAAATATTGCAACGATTCATTTTCAAAAGGGAAGTTATTTTTGAAATAGCTATTTTTACGGATAAAGACAGTTATTTTGAAAAGGCATATTTTTATTTCCTTTATGACGATTCGTTTACTCTTCCTTTTAACCAAACGAACACTATCGATTTCTCTTCACTTTTCTATTCACTTTACTCTCAAAAACCCTAGAAAGCATCGATCCTCCACTTCCGTTTGTCTCCTTCGCTCAATCTTCAAAAAGTTGTCATCTTTTCTGGGAAAGTCAAGCAAGGAATCTTCCATTCACTAAGAAAGATGTCGTTTTCGAAAAATTCCTCAAGAATCGCAAGTAGGGGACCACGAGAAATGAGTGAAGGGCCTACTCACTTTGATCTTACGGAAGATGAAGTTTCTCCGATCAGCAAACCGAGCCCACAACATTCTCAGCAGCGTCATTCTCCACCATCTAGTCCTCAAGGCGTTGTTCAACAGGAAGAAATCATCGAGGAAGCACCAGTAAGAACTCAAAAGCCTGCTTTTATCTACAAGCTATATCGTGCTTTAAAAGGAATTCGTACTCCTTTGAAATATGTTGATGATTTTGTTAAAGAAAAAGGATATAGGAACGAATATATCTTTCGAAAAGAATGGAAAGTTTGGGTATTGCTCGAAAAGGGGTGGCTGAGGAAACCCTTGCGAATATCCCAAGTGATCCTCGTGATTGGGGGCCAAATCCGTAGATGGGAATGATGATGATAATATGTTCAGTCTATTTCAACCGAAAATGGGTATTGCGGCTGAAATTCAAGGAAAAAGGGGAGATTTGTTCAGATCAAAGGAACAAAAGGATCTGTACTCGAAATTGCTGAAGCGTGGGGTAATAAACCCTAGGAATGTGGACTTTGATTTTCTGGATGCTGTGAAAGTGAACTTGAGGGAAAAGTTCAGTTATCTTCAACTTGAAAAATTCTGTTCTGACTCAACTGAGGCTTATGCTGAATTGATCGCATATTTCTATTCAAATCTTAGCTTTTAGATGCGAATAGATTTTCCTTCGAGTGTCAAAAAGAACAAGACTATGTTGTGGATATGGATATGCTGGCTGATGTGTTAGAAGTTGAGAGAGGGAGATATCAACCGATTAAGGTTTCCATTGCTCGGGCCACACTTGAACTGGTGAAAGACAGGAGAACAGAAGAGAAGATCACCTACTCAAGGATGAATGCATTCAACATCTTGCTTCATAAAACAATGATTAATTGCCTTCGGCCGAAATCAACTTCCAAAACTGATGTTTCAAGTTCTGAGGCAAAGCTGATGTATGCCATCCTCTGTGGAAAGAAGTTTTCTCTCCCTCATACTGTCATGTTTCACATGTATAGAGCAGTGATGAAGGACAGAGGTCAACTCCCTTACCCAAGCCTTGTTACGAAGTTATTCAGACATTTGAATATTCAGCCTCCGCAAATCTTCTGTGTTCGATCATACGATCATATGGTGGTAGGACTGAAAATGGTGACCAAAATGCGTCTGAAGGAACTGAACAAGGAATTGGAGAAATTCAAGGAGAAGACTCCTGCCAAGTCTCATCAATTCTCTTCTGCTGCTAAGAGAAAAGGGAAGGAGCCCATGGCTGCTCCATCAAAGAAAAGAAGAGCTCTCCTTGTTGAGGATGAAGATGATGACGACGACATCACCATCTCGCAATGGCATTGAAGAACTTAAGTCGTCCTGTTCCACAGAAAGAATCGGAACAAAAGAAGAAAGAAGCAGAGGAGAAGGAAGAAGAAGGAAGAAAAGCAAAGGAGAAGGAAGATGAAGAAAGAGAAACAGAGAAAGAAGCAGAGCAAGCACGACCTGAAGAAGAAAGAAGAGAAGGAGAACCTGAAGGAATCTCTTCTCCACCTCGTAGGCATTGAAACAGGGGAGATCGGGAGAAATGAGTGACATCTTCATATCCAGATGAAAGTGAAGGAGTCGCCGCTCGCCTGCACCCGAAGATGTTTATGCATCTCAATTTCGAGGAAGGTCATGAAGCTTCATCGCCAAACCTGCGAGATTATGCTGATCCACCATCGTTCCGCTTTACTCCATCGAACGAGCGTAAGTAAGTACTCACACCGATAATGGAGCAGATTTTCGCAGAATCATGGATATTCTCTTGGAGATGAAAGGTCAGATTTATGCCTTGGGATGCGAAGTTCAAAGCTTGAAGAATGAAAGTCAAGCTTCTTCCCCGTTCATTGAATGATAAGATGCAAGCCCTCTCCATTCAGAATCAGGCCAATGCAAAGAGTGAGGAGGTTGTACAGCTGAAGGAAGACTTTAAGAGGCTGGAAGGCATCGTTCAGTCTATGGAAGATATCCAGCTTGTCCGCGTTCCCAAGCATTCTTAAACTTCATCTCATCCTTTTTAATGATGACAAAAAGGGGGAGAGATGCAAGATTTGATTCAAAAACTCTTTTCATTCATTAAACTTTTTGTTGGACTAATTTGAGGTTTATGGCTTGAACCTGTTTGACTGTGTTTTGTGTCTGGCTAGACTTGGATTTGACTTAACTGCTTCTATGTATCAATATTGATATCTTATGAATGGCTTAATCATATATTGGACTAACTTATTTTCTGTGGTTGCAGAATCTAGTGTTATTCTATTAGCCATTTATTTCAATAAGATATGCATATGTGTTTGAGAAATGTTTTGCAGGTCAAAGTTATCCAAATCTGCGGGAAGGTTTTGTCACCATCAAAAAGGGGGAGATTGTTGGAGAAATCCTCATGAAGAGTTTTGACGTTGACAAAACGTATCCTTCGCCTAGTCTCGAAAGTCTGCAGACTCGCGCTAAAGTCCGAAGGCTTTCGGACAGCCGAGACTTAAGACTCAAAGTCTATCCTCATTGACAGTCTCTAATCCGTTGAAGAAAGGTTATCCAGAACTGAATGGTTTGTTCAGGATTTAACCTTATCATCTAGAGAAAATCTCATGGCTGGAGAAGACGTATCAGAATCCTTTGATTGATCAAGATTGATTCAATGACTGAAGATTCGATGATTGTCTAAAGTATTATTGGAAGGTTCTACTTATGGAAACCAAGATCCTGATTGTATGGGCGAACATGATTGATGGGCTATCAACACGTTCCTTTAATAGCTCGAACAATCTTCCTAATTGATTCCATCCAACGGGTAGATTGGAGGAATTCCTTTGGTAAGTGCCAACGGATATGATGGCATAAAGGAGTATATAAGGAAGTCGTTCTTAGTTGTTCGAGAGGTGTGCGATAGAAGAATTCCAAAGTCTGAAGCTCCTATTTGTTTAGATAAATCTCTTGAGCGAATACTTGTATACAAAAGAGAGTCTATATTTGTGAGAGACCTTGAGGAGGTGTGGTAGAACATCTACACCGTGGAATCAAGGCAAAGCTGTGCTGTAACTTCTCTTTTGATCATAGTGAAATCCAGCCGGTGGGCTGTCGGTGAAGAGTGGACGTAGGCTTGGAATAAGCCGAACCACTATAAACCCTATGTTTAATTTTCTCTTCCTTACTCTCTTTACCTCGATCGTATTTCAATCTGTTAAGAATTGCTTCCGTATTCAAGAAAAATTGTTTGTGCGCCTATTCACCCCCTCTAGGTGTTTATACTAGCAATATCAGAAATCACTGAGAGAATGACTTCTAGACGCTCAAAAGTTATTCAAATCTATGCAACGAATGTTCTCTGCTCTAGCTATAGGTCTCTTTCGGTGTATCTGGGCTGAAATCCAAGCAAAGAAAGTGGGCACTTCGGACTCTCCAACTAAAACTCCTCTTTTTCCATCATTTTTTTCATTCATTTTTATTTAATCATTTAATTAATTCTCTCCTCCTCTTTTTTTTTTTTCCTCTTTTCTCGCCTTTTATTGCCCGACAGAAGCCATGCTTCCCAAATGTTTGTCTATGAATAGGTCTCCGAGAGGCATGTATTTCAAGCGAAATGCTTTCCCTGCAATTTGCTTCCCTATCCTACGAAATAGCTCTGCTGAGAATTTCTGTTGCCTTTCCGCGATCTGTTTCCGAACTTCGTATTTAAATTATATCCTAGGAAAGAAGAAAAGTGAGCCTTTAAGCGATTAGAAAAAGGGACATTGAATGACAACTTCCAATTTCTTTTTTTCTTCTTTTTTTCGGTCAAAGGAAGTTTTGTTGAGTCAAAAGGTTCTCAAACATGGAGGCTCACACCAGGAGTGTTAAGACAAAGTCCCATAATGGCCGGGGGATGTGCTACCCAATTAGGAAGGAAAATGTTAAGTACAAAGTAGTACAAATTTACCTCAAAGTGGTACATTTGTGACAAACGAAGCGTAAAATCCCATATTGGTATACTAGTCAACTGTCACATATTATTTAACTTAATAATTTGATAGTAAAATTTAACGAAAACTAACGGGTAAATTTACTATAAGTGTACCAGTTTGAAATAAATTTGTCAAAAGTATATCAGTTTTGGGTTTTAGTGGTCAAAAAAATAGTTTTGGGTAAATTTGTTACAGGTGTACCAGTTTAGAGTTTTTCAAGGTATTAACCCATTTTCAATTAAGAATCTCAGACATAAATTATACTTTTACGTCACATGTGACATGTGATATGTGATAGTTTTTCGATAAGTGATTTCAAATTTCAAAGTCGATTTAGATTTTTTCCTAAAATTTAAAACTTATCTATCAAAATCCGGTACTGTGATGTAAAAAGAAAAGAGGACTTGTAGAGAAAGGACTTGTAAAAGTCTTATTATAATATTAATTAGTGTGTTCTATGTGATGTATGTCCCAGTCTTCCAGCTGATGTTTGTCCCGAGAGTTGTTTATTCACATTTCCGCATGTGCATGATAACAAGATAAAAAGAATTAAGACAGTGATGAGCCTGGGACGTCGCGAAAATAACTCTTGTCGCTCGCGACCCTAGAGATGGAGTCGGGGTCATGACAAGATAGTAAGTCTTTTCTCTTCATCATTATCTCTCATTGAATTCTAACATATGAAATTATTTGCAGATGAGATGTCGACATGCATAGAGTTTGTTCAACCGGAAGAAATGTTACATTTAGGCACTTAGGTGAGAAGAAAAATGTCTAGATTCAGTCGACTAGAATTAACAGTAAACGTTTGTTTCCAAGATCAAGCAAGTCTAAGTCGATAGTACATAATACATCATAATGGCGCTCATTTTCATGTGCGCCATCATAATGGAGGATTGGACTTCTTAAAACGGCAGAAAAATGGGGTTAAAAAAAAAAGAAAAAAGAAACGGAGTGCTCAAAACAGCACGACTTGCTAGATATGAATCCCACTGAGGATTTCACGGAGGAGATTATGGTGGGGAGAATGACATGGTGTGAGTTGATTGAGGCAATCTAATAAATTCTAGTACAGCACCGGTTATCCAATATGGTGGTGGTGGATGATGTACAGGAAGCACTCGTGCTCTCCACGGCTGTCCCTAAAGTTTCGCATGTTCGGACAAGAACGGTCTTTTAGTTGTATATCCGCAGAGTATGGAACCAAATTTTCCACCTTACAATTAACGTAGACTTTTTGCATGCCTTATGCAGTACAGCTATCACAAGCAAGACTCTATATATATTCATGTCCAGCGCAGGTATCTTATCATCCACTTCTTAGTATTACACTGAGAAACACACCTCAAAGATGGGGCCCACGAGAAGAAAAAGAAAAAGAAAAAGAAAAAGAAGGTCATCGTGAGATAAAGGCCAGAAAGGGAGAAAGAGCACTTCGCCCAATGAATAGAGAGGAGGAGGAGCAGAAGAAGGGGCAAGAGGAGGAAGAGGAGCAGAAGAAGAAAGGAGGAGGGACTCCAAATCCTCGCCTTAGATGCCTCGTAAAGCCAAATTTACTTTAATTCGCAATGTTTGGGTAAGTGCTTGCGCCCTTCACTCTCCCAATCAAAAAAGTTTTCGGAATTAAGGGTTAAATTCGAGATTAATCAAAACTTAAACTACAAAGTCTAATTTTGAAGTTGTTAAGCTAAGAAATTGTGGGTTTTGCTAGTTTAAAGTGTTATAGAGTTGTAGGACTTTACAGAACTCGATTTGAGCTTACAGTTTTTCCAAAACAAATTTTTGAATTTGTACACGTGTGATGGACAATAGCAACCAACAGTTTTTTGTTGGTTTTTGCTCGATTTTGGGTCAGCCAAGTTATGGGTTTTCTAGTATTTTGAAAGATATTTCTTTTAACTATAACTTCATGTGAAATAAAGTCTGGTGAAAAAAGTCATGGTGCGATCAAGTTCAACTCTCAAACTTCGCGTTGCAAACGACTTTAAATAATGGCTTTGGAAGAGCGATTTACGAGTGCGTTTGAGTAGTTTTGTCAACGTTTAAGCTTAGTTTGATTGAGTTATAGTTAAAGTAGTATTTTACTTGATTTTAACATCATTTTTTGTTTATTTGATCAGATTGCGAGTTCAACGGTTTGAATAATCTTTTTTGTTTAATTATAGGCATTTCCAAGTGAGTGGTATCATCTCTTTTATATATATACTATGAGTTATGAATCTCTTTTATATATATACTATGAGTTAAGAAATCACACCATTGTTGCATAAAAACCTAGATCGAGCATCTACTCCTTGGTTATTTACGAAAAAATTTTAAACGTGTTATACTAAATATTGTGGAGACATGTATGTATGCATGTATGTATGTGTTGCTTTACGAACTAGTTTATGAAAGGATTTCTAAAAGATATTATAAATGTTTTGAGAAAGGTACTTTCAGAGGATGAGATGAGTTTGCAAAACTATTATTTATTTTAGGTTGTAAAATGTTTAGTAGTTTATGAGATTGATTCTTGATTGAAATTTTGCTATGGGAAGATAATTGCTTGATGTTCAATATGACTGTGCATCCAATTAGGGGTTTTTGGGTATGCATATCAGTTTATGATATCTTTTTTAACAAAGCCATTACCTTATAAAAAGTGGAGATCTTGCCAATAAGGAAATCTTGGTCACTTTATTACCAGACGTTATGTCATAACCACAGTAATATATTAAACAATAGATGGTTGATGGATAGACCATAGATATATAATTTGAGATTGATCAATGAAATGGATCATAGAAGTGATTTTTTTTAATATAAAAATTGATTCATGGTCTAGACCATTGATGTTTGAATTGTGATTGTGATTAAATGAGTATTTTTTTTTTTTGTTTAAAGCTTTGTTGAAATAAGACAACTCTTATTTGATTTGAAATATTATATATGAGATTGAAGTATGAGTTTCTAGTTTTGCTTTGTATACATATATATAGTGATTGTTCGATCTGCTTAGAATATATGCTACTCACTAGCTTTTAGTTGTCATCCCTTCCTTTCAAATCTTTTCAGGTTCCCAAGTTAGCAGCTATTGATAGTAAGATAGTGCTATTGATCAAGACTTTTGGGAGTTGGATTTTGGGTATGGTTTAAGGCTGTGTCCTTCAATAGGAAAGATGGCCATGACATTCTCCTATTCTTGTAGGATTTTGAGGTGTGACAGCATGTCCCTCGCATTTTTCATGGATACACTACAGTTCTAATATCCTCTCCATTCTCTATCTAGATATTGAAATTCCAGCAAGAATTCACGTTGATTTTACAATTTAACTTGCCCATGGCCAACGATGGAGGAGGTCATCAAGTAGCCACCCAACGTGAGATCGAGCTCATGAGGCAGCAGTTATTACCTTCCATGTCAAAAGATATTGAGGCAGTATTGAAATTGTTGAATGAATCAGCAGGTGAAGATAGTCGTAGCATCTTCAGAGTCCCTCAAGCACTCGCCGGAGGAATTGCCGAGGCGTGCCTGCCTCGCATCGTCTCTATTGGCCCGTACCACCATGGAGAATCGCTGCAAATGTTTCAGGTGCACAAGTGGAGATACCTCCACACTATGCTGGAAAGAACTCAACTGCACGGTATCCGCCTCGAAAACCTCATTGATGTCGTGGCACCGAAAGAGAAAATTATCCGGCAGTGCTACTCGGAGAGCATCGAGAATTTCAATGGACCTGATCTTGTGAAAATGATGGTTCTCGATGGATGCTTCATCATTGAATTCCTCCGTCAAATTGCAGGATATGTACCGCCCGACAGAATCCTATTAATCAATTCCAATTCATTCGTGTTACTTTCTCTTGGACGGGACCTTCTACGACTTGAGAACCAAATCCCGTACTTTGTTCTTGAGGATTTGTTTGAAATGACGAGTGTTTCAGGAAGAACCTCGTCTTTGGACAATCTTGCCTTTCGTTTCTTCAGCTGCTTCCTAGAAGGACCTGCTATTGTCGGGGAAAGACCAAAAGGAGTGCATTTACTCGATTTATTTCGTTTGAGTTTAATACCCACAAATCAACAAGATAATCCAGTAGACGAGAGTTCATCTTATCATATGATCAAATCTGCTTCCGAGTTCCGTCGATTGGGAATTGGATTCAAGCGAAGTGAAGCCAGCACCTTTCTGGAGATCATATTTGACAGTAGACGCAGAACCATTGGAATTCCAAAAATAAAAATAGATCATGATCTCAATTGCATCCTTCCCAATATGGTTGCTTTTGAACAGTGTCGTGGCCAAGTGGACGGGCACATAACTACCTATGCCATGTTCATGGGATGCCTCATTCACACGGCCAATGATGTACAACTTTTACGCGACCATAAAGTCATCTCGAATCACGGCATGAGCAATGAGGATGTTGCACGCTTCTTCGGTGACCTCTGCAAGGATGTTTATTTCGATGTTAAGGGGAGTTATCTAGCGTCGCATTTTGCAATTTTAAATGAGTATCTTAAGTATGAACGGGCTTATTTTTGCTGTGCACAGCTCTTAAATGCTTTTAATGACAACCCATGGTCAGCTCTTTCAGGTCTAGCTGTTGTAGTGACACTTGTAGGCCTGATTCAAACAGTGTACACTATGCTGCAGTACTATCACCCAAAGTAGCAGGAAGCATCTAGAAACTGCATCTCCATATTGATTTCATAACATGTATTGACTATGTTTTCATTGAATATTTCGAGTTGTTGATATTTTCCACGTGGCCAAATTAATCTTGGATAAGTGATGAATAGTTGTCATCAATGAAGTGATGGTGACTATTGACGATAACTAGGGGAGAACACGAAGTGGTGATCCCCTTCCACCTAGGAATCCAGAACTTACTCCGCCCCAGGCCTAGCCACTTCCAAGTTCCATAGAACTGAGGGCTAGATTGGCCAGTTAAATGGCGTTCTACAACTAATAAAACTAAAGTTACATGACCAAAAAAAAAAAGAAAAAAGAAAAAAAGAAGAAGGTAAAGTAGTTCAAACCATCCTTATTTTGGTAGCCAAGCCTAACATCCCCCGCCTATGAATCTAGAACTTACTCCACCCTAGGCCTATCCACTACCAAGTTCCATAGAATTGAGGACGGGTCGGCCAATCAAATGGCGTTCTACAACTGACAAAACCAAAGTTACACAACAATGTAAACTGGTGCAAAACCACGTTTATTTTGCTAGCCATGCTTAACACTTGCATGAAAAATAAATGAACCTTTCCACTCAAAAGAGCACAATGTAGCCTAGAAGTGAGAAACTTTCAAGACAAGTGTGAAGCAGCTAAGATATGTATCTCTGCCATCTTCAACCTATTCTCGAGTTGTCTCTTCCAAATACCAGAGTTGTTGTCCAGTTCATCGTGCCGTAGAACCTGTTCCTCCAGCTGACTAGCCTCATAGGATAAGCCGAATGCCAAACCAGCCAACTCACAAATATTGGGTGTGATATCCCCTTCATGTCCTACCTTAAAAAATGTTTGCATAAGTAACGACTATCAATTCTATGAATCATGGAAGAACGGGCATCTCAAAATCTAGGTACTAGGAAAGAAAGTTGTTAGTATGTCATGGTAGCATATTATGTACCCTAGACCGGCATAAATTGATGAGCGCCTTGTAACGCCCTACAGAAGCCAAGCTTCCCAAATGTCTATACGTAAATGGGTCTCCTAGAGGTATGTCTTTCGAGCAAAATGCTTTCCCTCCATTTTGCTTCCCTATCCTACGAAACAGCTCCTTTAAGAATTTCTTCCCTTTCGGTGGCCTGTTTCAGAAATCAGCATTCATATTATTTCCAAGGAAAGAAGAAAACTGATCCTTTTATGCAATGAGAAAGCGATAGTGAATGACCACTTCCAAGTTAAAATGGAAGAATTCATGCCACATCTTGTACAAAGTAGAACAAGGAGATAAAATTAAAGACTACAGATCAAACGAAAAGCCATGATGAGACATCTTCAAAGGAATTAGATTGGGTGAGTGAACCTGAGCTAAAGCAGGAAGCACTGGCCTCCCTGTCTGTTCAAGAAAACCCGTACAATCCCTTAGCACAAACACATCTTCCACTGAAGGTACCCTCAACCATTCGTCAACCCCAATCCTGAAATGGTTGAGAGGACAAATCATTTGATTGGAAGGTGGTGGAATGCTAAAATAAGATTGTCACAAAGTTCTCATCATGAAATTGCTATTGCAGATTTAGATGACAAAGGAGAAAAGAAATCTTATTCCCTCACCTTCTGCTGAGGGATTCGGGAAGATAAAGTGACTTGATAAATTCTGAGGGTCCAACACCGGTGGACTAGACTATGAGGTCGTATGGAACATCTGTACCATCATTTAGTACAATTTTCTTCGCATGCACCTCTTTCACCACGCCACTTTTAAGATGAATACCAAACTAGCAATTGAAAGCATTAAATCAGCACCAAAATGACCTGTTGGAAAAGATGACGTTAACTTGAGAAAGAAAATCAGCTTACCCTTGTTAGATAATTCATCACATACTATCGTAAGCCAACACTGAAAAACGACAGAATTTCGTTTGCCTATTAAAGGGTGTACTTGTCAAATAGTGTCGTTTACATTTTTCCAAATAGATGCGAGCATCTTTATGCAAGTGTATATGAGTACCTCAATAAGGGTGACTTGGATGTAATCCTTCACATGAGGAAAATGTTCATGGACGTCTTTCATGATAAAATCGCTTAATTCACCGCTGAACTCCACCCCAGTTGGTCCACCACCAATAACAACATAGTGTAAAAGGCCTTTCTTCTTTTGATATATCCCTATAAGATACAGAGAAGGAATCGCTCCCCCATTGTCCATGAAGCAGTAAAATCTTGCTGATCAGTAATCATTGAGAAACAGTGAGCATCTTCTTCTATTCCCGAAACTTTGGAATGTTGCTTTGTAAGTGCAATTCATAAGGTAGGAGAATTGAAGTACCTGGATTTAAGAGAGCATGAAGTTCAACAAAAGCTTCTTCATGATTTCTCGGGCAAGATTCACCTCATGAAGGAAGTAGGCGTGTTCCTTAACGCCCTTTATACCAAAAGTCAAGGGCTTGGCTCTGGCTGCGATGACTAGCTTGTTGTACGCGACTTTAAACCGGTAAGGCTTTTGGGGCAGTCCATCGTCACCAACTGTTTCACAGTACACGATAGGGAATGAGATTTGGCAAAAGAGAAAACTAGAGAGGAAAAACATAATGCACTAACAAGTTACTTGACATTTCTTACTAGATATCATCGGTTCCATCATGCTGAAGAAATGAAATTTGCCTTATCTTACGACGTAGTGTGAGCATAAAATAATTGGGAAAAGTACCAATACAATCCTAAACTTATTGCATTAGTACCAATTAAGTTCTAAATCTTTTAATTGGACTAATCTAGTCTTAACCTTTTCATATTAATACAAATTCAATCAATCCGGTCAATTTTAACCAAAAGTTGCTAATGTAGACACCAGTGGTCATGTCAACGCTAACGTAAACATTTTTAATAATTATTTTGAATTTTTTCTTTGGTTTATTTCCCTTCTCCTTTTGTTGATGAGGGCCGGCCTTGTCCCTGACCATGGCTTGTGCTGGGAACCAAAAGAAAGAAAGGAAAGAAAAAGAAAGAAAAAATATTAAAAAATTAAAATGTCAACATTGGCACCGACCATGCCTTAAGGATCACCAATGTCCACATCAAGAAGTTTTGATCAAAATTGGCCAGATTGACTGAATTTGTATCAATTTGAAAATGTTAAAGATTAAATTGGTCTAATTGCAAGGTTTAGGACTACATTAACAAATCATTAAAATGTTTAGGATTAAATTGGCATAATTGAAATGCTTATGGCTAAATTGGCAAGTTGTAAAAGTGTTTAAGACTAAATCAATACAATTAAAATATTTAGAATTGAATTAACAACCATACCATATTTTTAGGTCTTTTTGGATAATTTTCCCCCAATTTGGTAGCATGAACTCATCAAATATATTGCTTAACAACTTGTTAACATTTGATAAAAAAAAAAACGAGATTTTTTTTCTTTTACATGTGAAAATATGGCTTTTAGAAAAGATCAGGCAAAAACCGACCTATATATAGGGCAATAATTGCTCAAATCCCCATTAATTGGCACTTGAGGTAATAACTCTCAAACTCTGAAAAGTTCTAGATCTCGTCCCTGAATTTCAACAACGATGCTCAATCGCCTCTAAAACTTGAAATGTTATAGATTAACGATTGAACTTCTTATTCTTGTTGCAGCCGCTTGTTTATCCGTTTACGTAGTCGTTAGGTGTTACTAAAATATGGACTAATTATTCTTCTTGACGAAAATAGCCTATGCTAAATGGTTAACGAAGTTTTTTTTTTTTTTTTTGGGTCGAAAGATAGTAATTTCATTACTAACCCGCTAAAGGGGCATCATTAGTTGGCAAGTCTAAACATAAAACTAAACATAGAGAACGAGGAGAATTTGCAATCCAATTGCTAGGAAGTGAGTTGGTCTGATGGGCTTTGGCGACCCAATCCGCGGCCTTGTTAGTATCTTGTGGTTCATAGATGATTGACACTCCACTAACTTGGGCCAAACTTTCTCTGTAATCTGCGACTATGGGTTGGGTCGGCCAAGGTGGATCCTCTAGGCCTAATAGGCTATTTATGAGTGATAGGTTATTAGATGAAATGAGCACCTGCAGATCAGTTTCTTTTAGCTTGAAGTCTTCTCCTGTTCGTGCAAGTTTTCTGTTCTGTACCCAAAGTGCGGCTTCTCTCAAAGCTAGGGCTTCGGCGACCCACACGGATAGAGCAAAAATGGACCTCGCGAAGCCATGAAAGAGGATGTTGGCTTCGTTTCTGCATACGCCATCAATCGATCTAGCCTTAGACGATTCGCACCAGGAGCAATCGACATTTATTTTCATCTCATTTGCTGCAAGTGGGTTCCATTTCAGCGCTGATCGTGGAGCTTATGGTGATTTTCTTTTGCCTTTCATCCTCCGCAGGTTCCATTTCTTGAAGACTGCAGTTGTGATGCTCGTTTCTCTTGAGCTACGATTGGATCGGGCCTTCGCCCTTGAAAGACCGAAGCATTCCGACATTTCCAGATCTGCCACAAAGCACCATCAAAAATTGCTTTCAATTTTGGATCCGCTCGTGAGGTGAGATTTTCAAAGACCCACTTATCTATGCGGGTAATTCTTTCTGGAGATGTATCGGCATGAAGATTAGGGCCTGACCATATATTTTTTTGTCCAATCATAGAGAATGAAGAGGTGCTCTACTGATTCCGGGGCTTGTCCACATATTGGACAGGTAGGATTGGATAGCATTTTCCTTTTATACAAGTTTTCCTTCATGGGGAGTGTATTGCAGCAAATATTCCATAGTAAGAAGCGAATTTTGGGAAATGTCTTAATCTTCCAGGTTTCATTCCATAGCGACTTAGGAGTTTAGTAAGATGAAGACGGGATATTTGTAGAGGGGATTTCAGCCTTGTTACGTAGTCTGTTGTAGCCGCTTTTCACAGTATAGGAGCCCAATCTGTTTGTTGTTCACACTAGCTTATTTGGATGTGACGTTAAGCCGATGGGAATGGCTAAAATCTCTTTAGCTACATCTTCCTTGAACAAGTTTTTCATTCGTTGAGTATTCCATTCATGTAACTCGTGATCAATTAAATCAACCACCATCCTTAGTTCATCCCGATTTGCAGGGCTGAAAAGCTTTCCTGACGGTAGCCAAGTGTCTTGTCAAATTCTTATTGGCTATCCATCCCTAACTACCCACCTAGAATCATGTTCAATCATTTCTCTCCCCATCAATAGGCTTTGCCACCCCCACAAAGGCCGAAAGCCTTTGTTTGCTGACCAGAAATCGCCTCTAGGAAAATAAATGCTTTTCAGAACTTTACACCATAGTGCATCCGGTGTTTAGACAAATCTCCAAGCTTGCTTTCCCAGCATTGCTTTATTAAACTCAAGTAAATTTTTAAAATCGAGACCACCACAATCTTTCCTATTTTTCAGATCTTCCCACTTTTTCCGGTGTATACCTCTTCTAGCTGCATTATGTTTCCACCAAAAGGAGGCTACTCACTGCTCAATGGTACGGCAAATGGATATTGGGATTTTGAAAATAGACATAGCATATTGAGGTAGGGCTTGAATAACTATCTCGACGAGAACTTCCTTTCCCGCCTCTGAAATCAACCTCTCTTTCCATCCTTCAAGTTTCCGTTCAACTTTAGCAAGGATCCACGCAAACATTTCCTTTTTGGTTTGACCCTAGTCGGATGGAATTCCTAGGTATTTACCTATTTTATCTATGACTGGAACTCTCAATTCAGCAGCTAGATTCTGTTTTAGGCTCTGTGGGCAATCTCTCCCAGTGAAAAGCCCTGACTTATTGAGATTTATAGCTTGTCCCGACACATAGCAGTACTAGTTCAGCACATTAGCCACATTTTAAGCTTCTTTTATCGTTCCATTTAAGAAAAAAATTGCATCAATAGCAAAGAGAAGATATGAGAGAGTTGGGCAAGTGGAATTTAGGCGGATGCCCCTAATACTTCCATCTGTTACTGCTTTGCCCATAAGGATAGATAGGACATTAGCCATGATAATGAATAGATAAGGGGAGAGAGGATCACCTTGTCGGATTCCTTGGGTTAGCATAAAGACAGCTGAGGGTTCTCCATTAACTAGGATGCTAAAAGACACTGATGAAATGCAATGCCTAATCCACATAAATTAAACCCTTATCTCAGCATATAATCACATAAAAAATTCCATTCGACCATGTCATAAGCCTTCTTCATATCTAGTTTTAGAATAGCCTGATAATGACGCCTTCTCCTCCTCACCCTAAGTTGATGAATCACCTCTTGAACTATGAAAATGTTGTCTTGAATCTGATGATCTCTTAAAAAAACACTTTGCTCCATAGAAATAAATTTTGGAAGTCATGGTTTTAGTCTATTAGCCATTACCTTCACTATGATCTTATAATTAAAGTTGCACAGGTTGATAGGCCTAAATTGGGTGATATCTTCTGGATTTGTTACTTTAGGAATGAGAGTAATATGCATTTTATTAAGCTCTGGATCAAAATTACCTTGGCAGGATTGAACCATGCTGAAAATGTCTTCGGGTATAATAGGCCAATGAATTTGATAAAAAAAAAAAAAAAAAAAACTCCGTTTAGCCCATCTTCTCTAGCCTGGTAGGATCCTCTAAGAAATGCAGCTCCGATAGTTAGAAACGTTACCATCCTGGTCTTCTGAGTATTTCTAGGCTCTGAACTAAAGGTGTGAGTGATTTTCTGCTAAAAGGTTGTCCCTGAAGGGCTTGAACGGGAGTTGTTTGCCCACTATGGGAAGGCATACCTGCAAGAAACTGACTCCGTCCTCCCTGGTTCTAAGTCTAGGCCCATTCGGGGTATCGGTTTGGGGTTTTAGTGGTCAAGAAAATAGTTTTGGGTTCTAAGACAAATTTACCAAAAACTATTTTTTTTACCACTAAAATCCCAAACTGGTATATCTTTGACAAATTTACACCAAACCGGTACACTTGTGACAAATGGAGCGTAAAAATCCCACATTGGTATACCAGTCAACGGTCACGAGTTATTTAACCTAATAATTTGATAGTAAAATTTAACGAAAACTAACAAGGGTAAGTTTGTTATAAGTGTACCGGTTTTGGGTAAATTTGTCAAAGGTATACCGGTATGGGGTTTTAGTGGTAAAAAAAAAAAATAGTTTTGGATAAATTTGTCATAGCCGTACTAGTTTAGAGTTTTTCAGGGTATTAACCCATTTTCAATTAAGAATCTCAAAAATAAATTATACTTTCACATCACATGTGACATGTGACATGTGACAGTTTTTCGATAAGTGATTTCAAATTTCAAAGTCGATTTAGATTTTCTACTAAAATTTAGAACTTATCTATTAAAATCTTGTACTGTGATGTAAAAAGAAAAGAGAACTCGTAGAGAAAGGACTTGTAAAAGTCTTATTATAATATTAATTAGTGTGTTCTGTGTGATGTATGTCCCAGTCTTCCAACTGTTGTTTGTCCCGAGAGTTGCTTATTCATATTTCCACATGTGCATGATAACAAGATAAAAAAGAATCGGGACGGCAACAAGCCTAGGACGTCGCAAAAATAACTCTTGTCGCTCGCGACCTAGAGATGTAGTCGGGGTCGTGACAAGATAGTAATAGTCTTTTCTCTTCATCATTATCTCTCATTGAATTCTAACATATGAAATTATTTGCATATGAGATGTCTACATGCATAGAGTTTGTTCAACCGGAAGAAATGTTACATTTAGGCACTTAGGTGAGAAGAAAAATGTCTAGATTCAGTCGACTAAAATTAACAGTAAACATTTGTTTCCAAGATGAAGCAAGTCTAAGTAGATAGTACATAATACATCAAATATGGCGCTCATTTTCATGACTTTTGCAAAAGGACAAATGGAGGATTGGACTGCTTAAAACGGCAGAAAAGTGGGGTTAAAAAAGAAAAGATAAAAGAAATGGAGTGCTCAAAACAGCACGACTTGCTAGATATGAATCCCACCGAAGATATCACGGAGGAGATTATGGGGGGAGAATGCCACGTTGTGAGTTGATTGAGGCAATCTGATAAATTCTAGTACAGCACCGGTTATCCAATGTGGTGGTGGTGGATGATGTACAGGAAGCACCCGTGCTCTCCACGGCTGTCCCTACAGTTTCGCATGTTCGGACAAGAACGGTTTTTAGTTGTATCTCCGCAGAGTATGGAACCAAATTTTCCACCTTACAATTAACGTAGAGTTTTTGCATGCCTTATGCAGTACGGCTATCACAAGCAAGACTATAAATATTCATGTCCAGCGCAGGTATCTTATCATCCACTTCTTAGTATTACACTGAGAAACACACTCACACTTACAACTGTACAATGACATTTTGTCTCAAGAGTGAATTCATCGTTGCCCTTGCTCTAATTCTTAACGCTTGGGCATGGCATGCCACTTCAGTCCGCACATTGCATGAATCCAACATTGCCGAGCAGCACGAGCAATGGATGGCCCAATATGGTCGGACATACAAGGACCAAGGGGAGAAGGAGAAACGCCGGGCGATTTTCAAGAAACACTTGCAGTTCATTGAGGATTTCAATGCATCCGGTAATCGGACTTTCAAGTTAGGCATCAATCAATTCTCGGATTTGACTGATAACGAATTCATTCAGAGCCACACGGGATACTTGGCGTCCAAGCAAGTGAAGTCCCGCAGAAATGCGTCATTGAGCCAACAATATCCGAGTGGGGATGTTCCTGAGAGCATCGATTGGGTGGAGAAAGGCGCCGCAAATCCAATCAAGGACCAAGGCCAATGTGGTAAGAATCTAAACGTCCTGTATGCATCCAATTGTGATATCAAGTTTGACCTCTATTTAGAAATAAGTTTTGGAGCCTAGCTTTGTCGAGAATTCAGATACCAACGGTAACAAAATGTGAAAAATACTTTGTACTTACCATGTCGACAAATTTTTTGAATTCAGGATCCTGTTGGGCATTCTCAGCAGTCGCAGCAGTAGAAGGAATCACGCAGATCAAAAGCGGTAAACTGCCGGTACTGTCCGAGCAACAACTAATCGATTGCGATACCAAAAACAATGGCTGCGAGGGCGGTCTTCCTGACGATGCTTTCCAGTACATCATCCAAAACCAAGGAATCACCTCTGAGGATACATACACGTACCAAGAGATGGAAGGGACTTGTGACTCAACGAAAGAGGCCCAACAGGCCGCGCAGATCACAGATTTTGCAGACGTGCAGCCTGGTGAGGACGAGCTCCTGAAGGCAGTTGCACTACAGCCGGTCTCAGTCGGAATCGCCGCAGGTGGGCAGGAGTTCCGACGCTACAGCGGCGGAGTGTTCAATGGGGATTGTGGCGAGCAGTTGGACCATGCAGTCGTTGTGGTCGGGTATGGGACGAGTGAGGAAGGAAAGTTCTGGAAGATCCGAAACTCCTGGGGCGAGAGTTGGGGTGAAGATGGTTACATGAGGATTCAAAGAGGTGGCGAAAGTTCTTACGGATTATGCGGGCTCGCATCGCATGCTTCTTATCCGATTGCATGAGAATAATTAAAAGATATATACACAAAGTACGACCATCGTGAGCCTACGAGTTGCTCCTTTTCTCCTAATTATATATTCGTCTGTCTGTCTTCATTTTTTAGCTATATAGTGTGGTACTTGTAAGGAGGCAATTATGTAGCCACTAAGTTATGTGGAGGATCACATATTAATTCCCCATTTTGGAAAGATCTTGATGCCATCGGTACAATTACCCAATATTAAATTATTAGCGTCACCTTATCATGAGTTCTAACCCCTCATCTATTTGGTGTATCTCCATATAAAAAATGAGTTAAAAATGTCACGTTCACTTTGAAAGAATTTTAAAAATACTAGAAAAAAAATATTTATTTCTTTACTATTAACTATCAACCCTTCTTTTAGAGTGAAAACTTTGGCTACCAGTTTAACTTTAAACTCCACAATCTTTCATTGAAAACCTTTAAGTTTCGTACATCTATTTGCAACTAATGAGCTTGTGATCTTTAGGCAAATAAAAAAGTTTCTAAACAATCTTTAATATTTCATAGATTGCATATCATTTCTTATGGCATCTAATCACATACTTGATTGAGAACAAGAAACAACATTTATATAAGTCACTAAATCAACCATGCTATAAATATTACAGTCATGCTTTCACAAATAGGTTATATAGTCTGATGATACAATTGATCGCATTTCCCTAACATATCTCCTAGTACAACCACTTCATTCTGCACTTAAGAGGTTTGAGAAATTTCATCATAAACTATATCAATAATAGTACTTTGAACCTCAACAAATTTAGTCTATGGTATAGGAGAATAGCTTGAGAGTAACTATCATCTACAATTACGTCAAACTCTAGAAACTTTATTGTCTATGATTGCATAATTCTTTTTTTTTTTTTTTGATAACCCAGGGAAGCCCCGTATGTTGACAGCGTGGCAAAGTAAACCCTGGGGAGGCACGTGAGTCACCACCACCCCTCATGCCTTGGGTAAGTCAGCCTTGCGACGCCTGGGATTCAAACTCCTCCCCTTGCGTTAGGGGGAGAAGCTCGCTGCCAGCAGTGCCACCCAGGAGGGTGGTGTGATTGCATAATTCTTGTACGTTCATTAAGGCCATAAAATCGATACCCCTTTGAACAATCTAGGTAAAATACAAAATAATTCCAAGTGGATCTGAATTCTAAGCACTTAATATTGGATTATATGACATTACTTTTACATGATACCTCTAAATTTTAATATGATTCAAGTTAAAATTTACACTAGTCCATAACTCAAAAGAAGTTTAGGGAACAATTTTGATAAGAAACATGTTTTTGTATATGAAAAGAGTTGCTTTCAAAATATAAACCCACTGAAGACTAGATAAATTAGTCTTACTCATCATACTCATCACCATGTTGATTATGATGCAATTATGCCTTTCAGCCAAATCATTTTGTCAGGATTTTTAAGCATAGTAAATTAAGTTACCACCTCAAAATTTACCAAGTATTTAATAAATGACCTTTTAAGTTATTTAGCATTAACATACTTGCCAAAATACTCACTGCCACTGTGGGGCCCAACAACCTTTAAGACTAATTCTAATTATTTTATTCTTTATCTCAGTCATTTTACTTCAACAATAATTTATAGAAGTCTTTAAAAAACCATTTAGAGTAAATAAAATATCAACATTATCACATTTTTTACTCTTTTTTTAGACATGTGCGAGATTATTCCTTAGAACGAAATCTGTAACCTTATCAAAATAATCATATCTTATGTTAAAGAGTTATTGAAGATGTGTCCTAATTTCAGTATTGACAAAACACTAAAGCTTCTATCATCTTTCTGCAGTGCAGTTAGTTGGTAATCCATTTTTCAAGTATTCCTGAATGGAACGCCTCATGAACAGTAAGCAAATTCTATTGCTCTTTTTTCCAAGCAGCAAATCCTATATCCATTAAAATTTAAACCAATAAAAACCTCAATAATAATTGAGTTATTAATTACAGATAAGGTGACTAAAATAACAAGAAATGTATGTAATTAGCATCATGTGAGTACTGTATAACTTGATGTACAAGTACACATTCAGAAAGTTACATGCAAAATCATATAATCACATTTGGGCAGAATATATGAAATGTAGTTGTACACTTCCCACATGATAGCAATTATGAGAATATATTATAACCTTCGTGAATTCATCACCTTTGGGTATGTGAATCACTAGGATCAGTCATTCCTCCACTACACCATCATGTATCCCTCCATAAACTAATACACAATCACCTCCTTTGAGAATATGGCTACACATTAGATTAGGAGACATCACAATCTTTATACGAGACCTATATTCCTCAAACCCAATCAAATATGTCACTTTGGCGGTCACTACTCAATTGAATCCTCGAAACTCTCTCTTACTAGGGATATAAACTTCACTTCTCACATATACCATATACATGTGATTTTAACTTTAGTGATAGGGGCAATATATCACTAAAATCTTATATCATGCTAATTACACTACTTTATTCATTTAGGAAAATCAATCATACATACATATATATATAAATATATATATATATAAAGAACGTGAAAGATACACTCAAATGAGATCACCAATCACAGCAACACAAGAAACTTCTCATAACATAGAAGAATGCGTCTCTTGTACACCCAAATTATAGATTACCATAACAATATAAAGAAAAATGCTGATCCAGAGGATCTCTCACAAGTTAACATTAATACCAATACAGATTACCCCAAATTGACAAGCCTGACAGTTGATTTATTAGCCAATTATAAATAACAAATTGTCATTGCATCCACCGTTGGCCTATTAATTGAATGAAACCACAGAATCAAATATCTTAACTTCAACAGTAGATACTATTGTTCTGCGTAAATGTCGTCATACTTCTTAACCATTAACACATAGTTCAAATGCTATCTCATAATGGTCGTATCTCATTAAGCTGGTTTCAGTTCACAATAAATTATTAATGAATCACACTTTTATAATGTTTATGTGATAACATACATATAAACCAATACATGTATTTCCAAAATCACAGAAAAATAAAATAAAAAATCGCAAAAATAAACTAAAAATACACGTGTTTAGGCTTTCATATGTATTTTCACATCCATTAAATCATCAAACATGTAAAATAAATATACCACAAAATAGAGAATGGTCATACGAACCTGCAGTTGCCAGCCACGCACCCGCACGCGTCGCCCGAGTGCACGTCACGTAGAGCTCACCCGCGGGTGTTCTAACTGGTCAAAACCGGTCCAACTGGTAACGGTCCGACCGGTTCTTGACTCAACCGTCTGGTCCAACCGCCTGGTCCAATCAACAATTGACCGGTTCGAGCAGGTCAACGGGTTGGGTCCTCGGGTCGGGTCGTTGATGTCATCATGACGTCAGCACCCACATGCGTCGCATGTGTGAGCCGTGCCCCGCTCATGAGGGTGTGTGAGGGCACATGACCACGTGTGGGGCACGTCTCCGACACCCTAGCGGCGTGTCTCTGACGCCCTAGCGACGTGTGTTGGCGCGTGGCCACTCATGGGGGCGTGTGTGGTCTCCCTCGGTGATGAGCCGCCCACAGATCTACTTGTCTCGATGAGCTTAGTCCGAATTTATAATTTAATTTGATTTTTGTTGAACGAAAAATAATGAAAATCTCAAAATTAGGGTAAAAATTATATGCGTTCAAGTTATAGGGTTATGATTGCTCTGATACCACATGTAAGACGTAAATTGCGTAATCTCAATATCTCCATAACCAGAATAAGAGTATAGATGAATGAGTAAAAAGATTAACGCATCTGTTTTAGAATCCATCATTCTTGAAGTGGAAGCGAGAAATGATAATCCACACGCAAGTCCTTCTCTTTTATTGCTCTCTGTATCACTAGCTCAATGAGACGGCTCCCTCACCCTTTAGCGCTAGGTAAATGCTCCTTATGTAATGATACTAGTAAGAATTAGGATTAGAGGAGAGACTTGAGCACTATTTATAGAGTTTTCAACCAGGCTCTCTCATTACGGGCCAGGCTAAACTCGGTTCACACTAATCAGTCTCATATTAGACTAATTAAGAAACCTTCTATTTCATTTTAGACCAAACCCGTAAAACGGTAAATTACAATATCAATTAATATAGTCCACATTAGGAAAACTCTTACAGCTTCATCATTGAGCTCATCCGTCAAATTTCACGACCCAAACAGTTCGACGATATCCTATCAAACAATTCATACATGTACATTTCTGTTGTGCAGGACCTTTCACGGCTTGAGAACCAGGTCCCTTACTTTGTTCTTGAGGATTTGTTTGAAACAACGAATGTTTCAAAAGAAAATACCAGATTGACCATTCTTGCAGTCTCCTTCTTCGACGGCATCATGGAAAGATCTGACCGTTTCTCGGAAAGAGATAGAAATTTTAAAGTAGTGCATTTACTTGATTTACTTCGCTGAGCTTAATTACTGGGGGTCAGCAAATGATCGGTCCAGAAGGGAGGCGCTCGTCCTATGAATTGATCGGTTCTGCTTCCGAGCTCAATCAAGCTGGAATTGCATTCGCGCGGAGAGAAGCCAGCACCTTTCTCGAGATTAAAGTTGACTCCAAAACGGGAATCATGCAAATTCCAAAACTAAGAATCGATGACACTCTCCAATGTATCCTCCACAATATGGTTGCTTTTGAACGGTGTTTTGTCTATTGCGACAAGCACTTGACTCCCTATGCCATATTCAGGGGATCACTCATTGACACAGCTAACGATGCACAACTTTCGTGTGACCATGGCATCATGTGGAATGACGGCGTGAGCAAGAAGGGTATTGCAAGCTTCTTCCGTGATGTTAGCAAAGACGCTGTTTGGGACGTCTCAAAGAGCTATCTAGAGTCGGAGATTGCAAGAGTCAACAGCTATGTTAGGCATCAACAGATTCGTGTTTTCTTCACACAACTGATATATACTCCCTGTCGCTACACATGGTCGACTATAGCTGCTGTGCTGATGCTTACAGGTGCGATTCAAACAGTTTACACTGTGTTGCAGTATTACCATCCTAGGTAGCACTAAGCGTCCAGAAGCTCCATCTTTCGTATTAATTCCATTACACGTGTTAACTCTGTTTTCAGTGAATCTTTTGTGTTGTTGATACTTTCTTTGTGGCCAGAATAATTTTGTATAAGCAAATGAACAATTTTCATTACTAAAAGTGGTGATCACTAGGAGAGAGCATGGACGGACAATCTGCCTCTGCCCGGAATCTGGAGCTTACCTAGCCCTAGGCCTAGCTACTAGCTAGTTCCATGGAATTGAGGATTGGTGAGGACTGGATCGCCCAGTTCAAAACCGTGCAATTTTTTTTTTTCTAGAATTTTTCAGTTTATGAAGTTAAATTGACTAAAAAGAGTTCTACAACTAATAAAACTGAAGTTACACAACAATGCGAAAAAAGTGAAGGTGGTGAAAAACCATCTTTATTTTATTAGCATGCTAATACTTGTGTGACAAATACTTGAACCTTTCCACCCAAAAAGAGCGCAAGGCATAAAAAAATTGCGAAAATTTTAAGACTAGTGTGAAGCGGCTAATGTATGTATCTCTATTTTTGTCAAACTATTCTCAAGTTGTCTCTTCTTATTTTCTTTTTTTGTCAAACGAGTTGTCTCTTCCAAATATCGGAGTCGCCGCCCAGGTCACTGTCACTGAGACATAAAACCCGTTCCTCCAGTTGACTACTCTTGTGAGATAAGTCGAATGCCAAATTAGCCAACTCGTGAAGCCTACGTGCGATATTCCTTTCGCATTCTGCATAAGTGACAACTATTAATTCAGCAAATTATAAAGCATGCGTGCATCAAAATCTGGCTATTAGGAAAGAAAGCCATTAATATGACATGGTAGCACGTTATGTACCTTATACTAACGTAAATTGATGAGCACTTTATAACTCAAATGGGTCTCCTAGAGGTATATCTTTCGACAAAATACTTTCCCTCCATTTTGCTTCCCTATCCTAGGAAAGAGCTCCGTGAAGAATTTCTTTTCCCTTTTTGCGACCTGTTACAGAAATTCGCATTCATAGTATTTCCTAGGAGAGAAGAAAACTTAGCCCTTATACAACGAGAGAAAGAGAAAGTGAATGGCCACTTCCAAATTCAAATGAAGGATTAATGCCCCCATCTAGTCCAAAGTAGAACGAGGAAATAAAGTTCAATATTTTTTTTCTTGAGAAGTTGAAGAGTAAAGATCAACACATCTGGAGAGAAATATTATAAAATATATTTATTAGATTACTCTTTAAACAGAAAGTCGATGCAAAAGGGATGAGGTTTAAAAATTACTTGTCACGAAAAATATGAAACATATAACTTTTGAAAATTGGCTTTTGTGTGTTTGCTATATCACAAAGAAACCACCCATAAATTTTCTACCTAGGTTAGAGTATGCAATCAAAAATGGTAGAGCCAACTTATACATCGATTTGTCCCGCTTTTCATTTTCTTACATTACCCTTGCATCAAAATTGAAACTGTCCGCTAGGTCATTGCTCTCTCTTTCATCAAGTTACCACATAATTCATACATTGTCTCATAACAATAGTAATTTCCCATTACAAATCAGCCATTCCTTTCAAAGATGATTCAATAAAATAGATGGGAGATAGAAGAAAGAATTTCTCTTCATACGCAACCCATCCATGATCATGCATGCAACGCACTTGACGCGTGCCTCAACACCAATATATAAAAGAAACATAGAGTGGGGATGTAGACTATATTTTCAGTTGAGGTTCGTGGTATTTGATTTCGGTTTAATTAGTCATCACCTTAGGTCCACAGTTGATGCAGTTGATGATCAAGCTCTGTAAGGAAAAAAAATTCCAACAGAACACTAAGGTACACCTATCACATTCAAAAACTAATAACTGTGAATGTTACTATTTCCCATATGTTAGCTTTATCGAAGGGCAAGGGAGTAAGAGGCAACAACTTATCATCATTTCTTTAGCATTTCTTCCCATAAGAAATCGAAAAAATGTAGACGCTCTTCTTTCTTTTTCTTTTTTTCTTTTTTCAAATGGAAAATGGTCAATTTATCAATTGCAATTCAAACATGTGTATGAAGTGTGTGTGTGTCTGGGCACTCGTCGATGTATCTATGTACGTATATTAATCAACGAGAGGATGCGGCTATATATTAAACCAATGTGGGCAAGCTCTAAGTGGGAAGATTAGTGTAAAAAAGAAAGTTTTAAACATATTACATTTGTACAAAATTAATCTTAAACCTTTTAATTTGGCTAATTTAATCCTAAACTTTTTGACAATTTATCACTGTAGTCCATCCGGCCAAATTTGATCAGAAATTAATAGTATGGATGCCAACCATCTATGTGGCACAATTGATACTCATATGAAATTTTTTAGTTTTTCAAAAAAATCTGAAATTTTGTCTTTTTTTTTTTTTCCTTTTGTTTTTTTTTTTTTTTTTTTTTTTGGTTAAAGGCTGGTAGGAGGTCGTCCCCAGTCACCGCCTCTTTCATTAATATAATATTTTTATGACTTTTTTGATAATCTTTTTGGCTTTAAAGCTACAACCGAAGAGAAAGGCTACTAAAAGTGGTTTTTTCATTGTAAACAAACGCATTTACCATACGAATACGATGGAGAAAGGCCATCACTAATCCCCCTCAACTTTACGATGCCCAACATTCCTACAAAAGTTTTACATCGTGTCTCATTTGCAATATAAGTTCATTTGCAAAATGAATAGAAAGTTCAAACATTTTACAAATTAGAAGCGATATCAATATATTATCATGATATACCAAAATATTCTTCAAACTGTCGTAGTCCTAAAATAGTACGATGAATAATTACAACTAAATATTTAGAAATTTCTGTATTTAACAAAAGCTGGTTTTTAAAGAGGGCCACTCTTCCAAAATGTTTTAGGATACAAAATGTCTTAATACATATAGGCAGCACTAAAACGTTTTCAACAATCTACAAGAGCGAATGAAGGCAGGTCGACTCAATTTGCATAAGAAATAAGATCTCCTTTTCTTTTTCTTTTTTTCCTTTCCTTACATTGCTTGAAAAAGTCATTCATTGCGAAGGTGCAAGTGCAATTTAATATGTACTTTCACTTCAAAGTAAATGACACAAATATAAATTTCCATCACCCTAAATTACAGAAGAGTGTCCTCATCATGTTCGAGTTTTAGAAGTTTATTTTTGGAGCCAATTTGTACATCCATTAAGTAGTTAGATCCTATTTTTTCGAGTATGCATGCAAATGTAAAAATAATATTGAAACCACTTAAAGATACGTAATTACTTTATGTCCACATTTTAATTGAAATTTCGATTTTTCTCTTTCTTTTGTAATGAATTATTGACTTTTTTTTTTTTTTTTTTTTTGGGGTCGAAACTGAATTATTGACTTCACCAACTTACATTTTGTCTTTTGTGTGGCTACTTGTCCCCGCCCAACATGCACTTCCTTAAAAAGGTCTTTATCTAGGCAACTTCTTATAAGACCGAGCTTAGTATCACTTATTTTATGAAATTTCGATCTTTTTATCTTTCTCTCTGTCCTAAGTCATGGACTTCACCTGCTTACATTTTTTCCTTTGTGGGGTCTTCTGGTCCTCGATCTGTTCGCAGTTCCTTAAAAATTGTGCACCTCCGCACCTCCGGAAGCTTTGGGATGCAACTCTGCAAGTGCAATGCATAACTCTTTCATCACTCTTTTTTTTCACCGTCCAGCTGGCGCACTTGTACAGATCCTTTTTGCTCGATGGGCATTCAAGAATTCGAAGGAAATGAAGATTTGACATCACCAAAACGATGCATTATATATATATATTCGTATTAATGTCGTATTAATATTCTCGTTTTCACATGTCCCTTGCAATGATTTAAGTATAAAATTAACTGCTTCACGCACTAACCTACGTACATTTGGCCTTTCGCGTGTCTTCTTCTCCTCGATATGGTCGTCGTTTCTAACGTACAAACATTTCCAACCCGTCTTGATATAAAACTAGCACTAGTCATTTTTTATCCAACAGCCGGCGATGATCGTCATTCAA